>JAJLWK010000387.1:0-14089 GCA_030570675.1 Myxozyma neglecta | reverse complement strand
TTCGCACAACACTCTAACGCGCAGTAAGACGTACCCGCCGCCATGCGTTCGGTGTCAGAGTAAATTCTCAGTAATTAAAAGAACATATAATCAAACAGAGGTGTGTTTTATTATTCCTATAAAGAAAGATCGTAAAACCACAGTTTAACTATTCTATTACAGTGAATAATCTTTAACCTAACCCACAGAGCTATGAAACATCCCTGTACAACATCATTATATTGCCATAAGCAGTCCGGAGTAAACAATAGTTTAGTTTAAGGTCTAATCAGTTACGTACTATCAACCATCGACAAAACCAGGCCACTTAAATGGAGTTTTGGCTCCAAAATTCACAACAACGCCAGCGCCTCCGTAAACTCCAACTGCTCCGTACACATCGAGCGCAGCAGCGTAGAACAGCTGCGTACCAGCAGCTGCCTCAGGAGGAAGTTCTTCCATCATACTCCATCCACCGACCCATTCTCCATTTCTGCAAGCCCACACAGTTCTTGCTTCAAAATCCATTCCAAGACCTAAAGTCTCACCAACAGAGAGACCCTGGTTCAGGAAATCACGTCCAGAAAGTGCATCTGCAATGTATCGCCTTCCATCGTCTGAATGAACCGCGATACTAGCTCGATGCCAACCCGGAAGTCTCGTTGCAACAGGATACGGCTGTGCAAAAAACCCAATCGCAACAGCAGCGTTCTCAGGACCGCCATCAAGCGCAAGGAGTGTTATTTCAAAGTAAATTCTCGTTCGTGTCTGCCTTCTGACGCTGTACATTGGCAGCTGCGTGTACAACGTCACGTCCTTCTGCTTCTTCCCTGTACGCACATACGTAGTCTGATCTTTCTCGTTAAACGTGACTTCAATCCCATTACCGCCTCCAGATGCTCTACTCTTGATCCGACTAAATAACTTGCTCTTCTTGCTACTCTCTCCCTCACCTGACGCTATCGGAATAGGCGACACAAGCCGAAACCTCCTTGCGCCCCAATCTTTAATTTGATCATCTGTGATTTCACGTGGACCGTATAGCGCATTATCTCTACAAAATTGCTGAGCTCGGTCATTCTCGTCGTCTTCGGCATGTGAATATACTGGATCTCGATACGCTTCGGGAGCCAGCGCATACGTAGGTGGAAGAGGTGCCCCAGTTCTCGCGTTTGGATCCCCGCCTACCGTTGAAGAACCTCCGAATGCTGATGACGCATTCTCGTGTACTTGCAAATGTGCAGAGGCTTCCGCCGTGTATAAAGGTAACTGCTCTTCTTCTCGCATTTTGAAATCAAGAGAGCCTTTTTATTCGTGTCGGTTTGATGCAGTCGTGAAACACTGACGGACACAGATATCTATGCTCCTTCTTGCACGTTCGTTCTCTCCTCCCAAAGTTATTGTTAGTCTTGGCTACTTAACATAGTCTACAGTTTTACATTCATATCAATTTTGAATCGTTTAATTTGTTTTATTATTTTTTTATGCGCTTTTGCGAATTACTAATACATTTTGATTTTGAACAATCCCAGAAAAAAATGTGTGTTAAAAAAACTGCAAACCAATAAAACAGAACTTGTAAACCCGATAATGCTCCTGTACCCTATAAAAACAGTGATTGCAACCACAGTTTCATACTCTGCAATCTGCAATCACTTTATGCGTAGCAACTAATAATGTTAGTTATAACCAATATTTACTGCTTCCTATACTCGACAAGTACGGGATAGATAGCCTGTAATCGTTAGTGTCAAATCACATCATATTTGTTTCAGAAGAAATAGTACCTCAAAGGCTTGATAAATTTCTTCTCTGACTTTAGCACCGGTCAAGACAATCTTGCCAGATACGAAAATTAAGAGAACAATCTTAGGCTTGACCATACGGTAAATAAGACCGGGGAACAACTCGGGCTCATACGACGAGTAATTGTGATGCGAGTTTGTAAGTCCTTCTAATCGAATAGGGAACCTTACATCACAAGATCCAACAATGTTCTGAATCTTGAATTCCATGAACTTGGCGTTGAAACCCAGTTTCTGGATAATTCTCGCATACTTGCGACTCGCAAGCTTCGAGTCGTCCTCCGACTTAGCTCCCGTAACAACCATCTTGCCTGAAGCAAAAATCAATGCTGTTGTCTTTGGATCACGAATACGCATAATGACAGCAGCAAAACGCTTTAAGACAAAATACATGTTAACGACAGTTTCACAGAAAAACCATTCTTTCCCAAACTAAACGCATACCTTTGGGTTATACTCTGCGTTACGAGCGTGCAGCGCAATGGTCTTCAGATCAAGACGACACTCTAAATTGACTGTGGCAACAATATTTCTATCGTCAGTTAGCACGAGTGATCCTCTTGACAGCATCGTCCAGTGACGACATACTGTAACGTAGGGATGATTCCCGAGACATGAACACTGCCAGGAGCATTTGCAACACCCGGCGTCGCAGCCGGAGTCACAGGAGCGATGTTCATCGAAGGCTTGATGTCGGCAGCCTCGTTGTCGTTCTGATCCGAAGGCGGCGCAATGTCAGAAGCCGCCATTGGATAAGACAACGATGTGGGTGCAACAAAGGCCTTAGCCTGTGCAGCAGTTCGAGGAACTGCAAGAGAATCCATCTTTACGAGTAAAACAAGCTAATGTCACCCGAAAAAGTATGGTATAAAAATATTACCAGATTAGGCAACAGCAAAACAAACAACGTGCAAAACACGCTTTTCGAAAACTCCGAGCACGAGCGGGCAAGTCGGCAATTTATATATCTGGAGGTTAGGGTTAAAAAAGTTTGCCACTACATGCGCTAACCTATTAAGGAAGGTGAACTAAGCCTCAACTGGGTTAGCGTGAGGCAGATAAAAGCTTATTAGCTGATACCCACTCCAATGCATTTACGATTTCGTAAATCTCTTACAAAATTAAATAAAACGCATAAAAAATAGTGTCAATAATTGACACTGACCATCGACAGCCGTTTTGATCTGATCGTGGTAAGAATGTGAATCTTTTGGTTGCTGGAAAGGCCAGGTGTCGTGACTTCATAACGTGTAGATCCAAACGGTGACTCCTTAGTTGAAGTTTAAATATGGCCCTGGACATATCCCTTGCGTGCTATTTACAAAACGCCAGATTGAGACCGACGCGTCACCCTTTCTGGGCTGACAGTTTACCAAATCAGGAACCGCTTTTTCGGCTCAACAGGAAGAACGTCGCCTTGCTTGTGTCCAAAAATCGTCCAAGTTGTACCAAGATGCGATCTGTCTTCCTTGTCAATCACAAGTCCGCTTTCTCGCACAATAGCCCCAATATCTAAATTCCAACGGCAGCCAAATCGATCCGAGTGCGTCATTGCGTTTTTGTCCAAGACCCGATTAATGAAATCCCATGTTCCTCGCCCATGTTCCAATAAAAGGATCCGACCGCCAGGCTTCAACAGGCGCTGCATCTGCTTCAAAGCAGCAACAGGATCTTCGTATGAGCACAAACCAAATGTTTCATAGATAACATCATATTTCTGATCATCCGGCAATTCTTCGACTCTTGAGACCATAAACTTTGCATACTGGTATTTGGGATATCGGCTCTCAAACTTCTTTTTCGTCTCGTTCAACATGCCCTCAGCAGTATCAACAAAGGTGATAGACTTGACTTTACCAGGAAGGTCAAGATAGTCAACATTTCTACCAGTACCACAGCCCACTTCTAAGACATCACCCTGAACAAAAAATTTGATTAGTATCTGTAATTATGCAATCTACTGATGTAGTTTGAACTCACAGCCAGTTGTTTCGTGACATCCTTTCTCCATAAAGCCAGAAACATAAACCTCTCATCTCTATTCACAATTTTGTCATAGTGAGATGACAGTTCTTCATAGACTTCTCTGGTATCTCGTGGCTCTGGGTCCTCATATGAAGCAGCATCGGCTGCAACGCCGTAAGTTAAATAATAATATGCTCCGGTAACAAATAGCAGATAGGAGCTGACTGCAACTACCAGAAATTTGCGTTTTCGAGCTTTCAATTCATCTGCGCTAATTTTGTACTTGCCAATGCCTTCGGCGGCTGCTTTCTCTTCCGCGAAGGATTTTTCATTTGGAATATATGTTTTCCGCGGTAAACGGCGAGGCGTAGGCGGCGGAAGCTGTGTGTTGGATTTTGGTGACGCGAAACGCGAAAATGTCGTGGAAAATTTTGCAGCCAAACTCGGCCTTTGCAGACTCGGTTTCCGAAGAAACAAACCTGATCGAGCCAGCATCTTTCTCTTGGGAGAAGTCTTTTTTATTTACGTTCTTCCCTTTGATCGCGTCGTCTCCGAGTTTTCCCATTTATAACTTTATGCCCTAACCGCATTTATTGTATATCAAAGTTTGAACCGCTTCAGACTTGTTCGCCAGCAAGTGTACTAGGGATTACAATTCTTGATACGAACAAACACTGTAATAATAGTCAAAATAAAAATGCTTCAGATTTTCTCTACTCTCTTATAACATGCAACTCTCTCAACTCTCAACTTTTAAGCAAACTCCAAAATAATTAAGAATACGCCTGCATTCTGAACACTAATTTCATCTGTGCATCTTGCAGTGTCGATTGAAATAACTTGCCAAAATCTAATTGTGGCCGATCAGTGAATCCATCTTCAACTACAGTTTCGAGTATTAGCTCGCTGTTGTACTAAGATAAATTGTATACGCACCTCCGTCCTGGTCTTGTACTGAAAGTCCTTGGAGAAGTGAGCACAACTCGTAAAGGACTTCAGCTTTCTTTTCATGAATGATGCGGCTGCGAAGTACATCTTGCAGCGGCTCGCATATCGTTTCCAATAGTTCACTAGCCATGATTAGTAAAGCTCTGGTAGCAGCCCAATATACTTACTATGCAACGCCCTCGCCTTCGGTAAATAAAGCATAGAAGAGCTCATACTCGTCAATGCACACTGTTTTCATATATGCGATTCCTTGTCGTGTCTTGTAACTGTCAGCATTCATCTAGAATTCAAATACATCTGCTTGTCACGTACCAATGGAATTAGATCTGCAATTGTGTTTTTCATGTCTGTGATTCGCTTGTAAATCACAGGAAGGACAAGTCTCCTACGAATATTGGTATAATGCTTATAGCAATCATTCATAAGACCAACGTATTCTTCATGGCCCTCGCAGCGCTTTTGAATCTCATCAGTGAGTCCTTGTAATACTGGCGCATCAACTCTAAACTTTGTATAAAACAGCGCAGATTGTGTAGCGTCATTGAGAGCTTTTGCAGCAATACGTGACTGTACATCATTTGCGACATCGCGAATTGCATTCACAAAATATGCTCGTATAAGTGTTAGTGCTCTCGTCATACATTGACGAAAGCGCATGACATATAAATCAATTCCGTTGAATTTGGGCTAAAAATGTCAGTGTTGTGCAACATCAAATCACAACAGTACATACGTGTGCATTGCAATAATCGATACATTGGTCCAGAGTAG
Source organism: Myxozyma neglecta (assembly GCA_030570675.1). Lineage (NCBI taxonomy): Eukaryota > Fungi > Ascomycota > Lipomycetes > Lipomycetales > Lipomycetaceae > Myxozyma > Myxozyma neglecta. The sequence continues at coordinate 8,621 of JAJLWK010000387.1, read as the reverse complement.
CCAGCATTTGCTTAAATCCGTCCATTGTAACAAAATCAGTTCCAGGGGTATTCAGTCTTTTTGTAATCTCTTCTAACATATTAAATGGCTTCAAATGAGTTTCGATTTCGTCGGCTATTCTTGCTAATCGAGTATGTTCTGCAGATAAAGTATCGCAGGCATCTTGGAATGTAGAGGTTTGCCGCCTTACAGAATCAAATCCATTTGCCAATACCTCTAAAAGTTCGAGAGTCTGATTAGTCTGATTTATAAACTGTCTACATGACTCGCGATGTAATTTAGCCGTGTCCAGAAATTGACTATTTTATAGTTAGCAGATCACCGGAAATATACTCAGATAATATAAAACGTACCAAAACTTTTTATCCTCTGCTGCTTGGAGATCACTTTCGAGAGAATCATAGAGATCGATAAATGATAATTCGTCTCCTGGAGAATATAACAACGAATGTCGTTCACTTGGAGTAAAAGGATACAGTAGAAGTTTATCTTGTTTTTCTTTTCCGATTTGATCCATTTGCTGCGGTGAGGTGACCATATTTCGTAGTCTTGCAATTCCAGACATTGAATTACTTCGGCGAACAGGCACTGTGTATTCAGGTATCTCGTAAACAACATGACGCGACCGAACCACTTCTTCTGCTACATGTCGCAAACTTCCTGGTCTTGTATCACGCAAATCTCCTGTCTATAATTGCTTAGTTAGTATTACTTCAGACGATACACGAATGATTCCTAAGAGTATAAACTCTTGTGCAACTTCAACTCACCTGGTGTTCAAGTGCTACATCTTGCAGTATTGATTTCCGTCGCCGCCGGTGTTTCTGAGGCGTCGGTTGCGGAGCATATTGTGACGGATTAACATGATACGCCCAGTCGTCGTACATTATCTTTAAAGTGAAATCAGAAGATGATGATTGCGACTCGGAATATAGTAATACTCGTGTTCTTTGTTGTTACACGTTGCTTCAATTCCTCACGTCCACAGAACAAAACAGTCCAATCACTGTTGGATGCTCTCAATTCTTCTATTACTTAGCAATCCAATTCAAATAAAATCAATCACCCTGATAAGCAATACTTTTGTGTCTTTAATTGTTTATGAACGTGTAGATGGCCTCTACGACTTTTAAAGTTTAAGCAGCTGTCGACTCCAACCCTCAGCCCTTCTTGAATCAATATAGATCTGTAGACAGTTCGATATCAATTGATTTGGCCACTTTGGACTGAGTTTTTGCAGGATTGTGATTTAATCAGATCGCAAGATTTGAAATGTTTTGAGCGTTTTGATATTGAGGTTGCAGTAGTTTGCAATTGTTGTTCAGAAATTTATGGTCACTGGCACCAGCTATCATATTATAATACAGATCAAAACCATTATTGTACATACAGTCCTATCGCGTCAACAAACTACGCGTCCTTCACATACAAAAAGATGCCATTTATATCTCAGTTCCGCAGAAAATTTTTAGCCGGAAAAAGTGCAAACTCGTTTATTGGCGTTTTGCGAGTGCTGTCTGTGCTTTTGGTAGTTGCTGGCGTTGCTTTATTATTTGTTTTACTGTTAGATGGGCAATATCGAAGAACATATATATCAGAAAACGCGCTTTTGCCTGGTCAGGCCCATACATATTTCAAAGATTCGGAAGAGAATATACTACGTGCTTTCAGAGAGGAAGTGAGACTATTAAAGAACGCGTCAGAAGTAGAGTACGTTTTGTCTTTTTGTTCCACCCCAATACTAATACAGTCAATAGAAGAGCTAAAGTTGTTGAACAATGGATCAGTGATATGGGATATAAAGCTGCCATACATGAGTGGACTTTTTCGCATTACGATGATATCAAATCCGGATCAAATAACTACGGCGTCCTCCACGCTCCCAGAGGAGATACCACTGAATCAATGATCTTATGTGCACCGTGGATTAATGGAGACGGTGAATTTAATGAAGGAGGTGTTGCTCTTGCGCTTTCTTTGGCAAGATACTTCACCCGATGGTCTGTCTGGTCCAAAGATATAATTCTTGTGATTCCGTCCGATACAAGCTACGGTTTAAGTAAATGGGTTGAAGATTACCACTACACATCAATGTCTGCGTCGAGTGGAGCTATTGAGGGCGGTATCATTCTTGACTTTCCTGGTTCTCATGAACATTTTTCCAAACTGGAAGTTAAATATACTGGATACAACGGCCAGTTGCCAAATTTAGATTTGATTAATACTGTCGTTCTAATTTGTGCTCACATGCGTATTGACGTTATCATTCATGGAGTGACTGGCAGCGATCGTGATTATGAAAATAGAGCGACAACGCTTTTTCGAGGAATTGCAGATCAAGCATTTTCAGGATTATACAAGCAAGGATATGGAAACGAACCTTTTAGCGGTTGGAGAGTTGATGCAATTACTTTAAAAGCGGTTATGGATCCTAGCTCTATGCGATATACTCAGATCGAGTTTGGAAAATTAGCTGAATCAGTCTTGCGATCTATTAATAACTTACTTGAACATTTTCATCAGTCTTTCTTTTTCTATTTAATGATGTCACCATGGCAGTTTGTCAGTATTGGTACTTATTTGCCTGCCGCTATGCTTGTTGGTGCTAGCTTTACCATCAAAGGCATATACATGTGGTTACTATCAACTCAATCTGCGGCGGGGCAGTCCATTGAGGAAGCTGTTTATGCCTTTGGACTATTTTTGACAATCTATTTCGTGTCATTGATGTTATTTGCTATTGTAGAGCGAAGTCCAACATCTGTAAGTAACTTGCTTTTAATCTGAGAGTTTCAACTAATAATTGGTGGCAGTTTATACTTGTCGCATATGCTGTTATTGCTGTTCTGACAATTTTGACGCCATTCGCACTAAGCAAAGTCTTTGGTCAAAAGCCAAAATCTCACATAAACAAATTACGATCCTACTCCCTTATTTACGTTGGTCTTGTACTGACAACTCTCAGTACTTTGAACTTTTCCCTAGCTCTTTTGCTGGGTTTGGTTTTTTTTCCCGCTGCACATTTAGTACGATTAACACCAGCAAATAATTTACATTCGTTCAAATCAACTATTGCATCCTTTATATCTAGTATCGCACTTTTTTTGACATGTCCATGGACTTGTCTAGTTTTATATTTCAGATTTTTTGTGCATCCTCCAGCTCCCGAAGAGCTTGTGTTTCCTAAACTCATTACGTCAATTTCTCTGGATGAGTTAGAACAGTTTCTGATTAATGTGATGTGGAATTGGCGTGCGCTGGGAGTATGGGCATTTGTCCCTATTCTATTTACAGTTTGGTTACCGTTCTGGTTAAGTTCTTGTACTTCCGCGTTGATTAAGATTTCCGATGACACGCCTGTGGCTGTTGAAAAACCACAAGCAGAAAGCAAAGACAAAAGCATAAATAGTGGTGATGAGAAGATGTCAGTTTCAAAAGAGGAAGTATCTACAGGTGCCAAGTAGACGTATATTAATTGCATAGTCATATTTATAGAGAAATTACAATGTACATTATCCAAAATAAAATTGTGAATGGAAGACTTTGAAACAAGATTTCGTAGAACTGGCGACTTGTACGCGCGTATCGTAACCTGCTTATTTTGGCGCGCACTGTGTTAACTCCTGATAACTCCGAAATACAGTATCGGCAAATGATATTTATAGACTGTTGAATTGATAGTTTTATTTTTAATACAGTTGAAGAAATTTAATTCTATATTAGAAATGACTAATAAGTTGTTAAGTCATAGTCATGCCTCCTGCTTCCTGAAATTAGTGGACGATGGGCGCGACACGTGCTAGAAGTGAAATAAGATTAGATGAGATGTGCGGCATTGTGTTCACATTGACTTGCTCCAAAATCAAAAACAATTAATCATCACACAGCACCCATCAATCAATTTAATTTCTTTTCCTCTGGATATTGGAGAGAGCTGTTTCGTTTGAAAATTAGAAAGATTTAGCAGTTGTTACTGGCAATCTGATAAGTTGAAACGCGTTTTGATATTTATTCGACGTGTTTTTTAGTTTTCGAAGCACAGAGCAAATCGATCATGTCATACAGAATCGGTACGCGTTTTTTTTTTGTTCAATGTACTTCAATTGTGTTTTTGATTGCAATTACTGATCTATGCATGTTACGAAAACAGAATTATCATCGTCGGCAAGAGCTGCCTGTCGGTCGCCATGGTGCAGAGAAACTGGTGCAAAGATACAAAAAGGCGAACTACGATTAGGAGTTTTCGTTACAGTTATGGAACACCAAGCTTATCAATGGCGACATTGGTATGTTACACATGCAGATAGATTGACTTACGATTTATTAATTATGCTTATAGGCATTGTGTTACACCTACTGTTATTGAAAACATAAAAAAGTCACTGGAAAACCTTCCAGATGATCTGGATGGATACGCAGATTTGGATCCAGAAACTCAAAAAGAAGTTGCAGACGCGCTTGAGGCTGGTCATATTAGTGATGAAGTATACAAAGGCGATGTAAGCTTAAATCGTCTTGGTGCCAAAAAGCCAAGGAAACCCCGAACAAAGAAGGCTGATAAAGAAGAAAAAGAGGAAGAGGAAGAGGAAAAAACAGAGGCTAAGAAAGAACCGACTGTCGAAACTGGTGAGGCAAAGGAGCAAACTGATCATGAAATCAAAGAAACATCTGGAAGTGTCAAACATGATGAAAATGACAGCGAAGATAGTAAAGAAAAATCAGAAGATTCGTCATCAGAAAGCAAAGAAGCTAAAGAGGAAACTAATGGAAAACGACAACTGCCGGATGCGAGTAATAATTCTGAACAACCGTATGTTAATAGGAATAGTGTGATATATTTTGAAAAGTTGACACTAATAAACGTAGTGTCAAACGTGGACGCGGCCGTCCTCGAAAAGATGCGAATGCGGACACTAAAGCAAGTGTAGGCAACGAACAAATATCGACAAATCCTCCAAAGGAAAAAAAACCAAAGGCGCCTCTTGTTGAAGGTGAAAAAAGAGGCCGTGGACGACCAAGAAAACCAGAGGTAAGTAAAATTAAAAAAGTGTTATTTGTACGTGCTAACGTTTTTTGAAGTCTGAAAAGCCGGTCCATGAAGGTCCTAAACGAGGTCGCGGTCGACCGCGAAAGTCAGTAGACGAGTCGGCTGCACAATCAAAAAGCTCTACCGAAGAAGGCGAAAAGGAAAAACGGCCTCGAGGGCGGCCAAGAAAGGTAGTCCCTGAAGCAGCGGAATGATCTTATACTCGTGTTCATAGAAACATTGTGTGATAGTATGAATATTACGTCCAGCTTTTGTTGATACGTGTTTCGTGTATTTTTGAGGTGCAGATCTAGTTCTTAATTTGTAAACTATTATGTTGTAATTTAGCAAGACAGTTTGTATTTTTATAGTTGAGAGTTTGTGTTGGTTCTTTATGTCTGATTTGTTTGATTCTGTACAATGAAATGGGATCCTGTTGGGATTGCGACAACGAAGTTGACTCAGTAGTACTACAATCATGTTTCCAGTTTTTATAATCTGTGAAGTGCAAACCCCATCTCAACAAGCTTTCTCTTTATAATGAGTGATTATAATCTCTTGACGAACAAGTCTTGTCTGACTGTAGGTAGAAAGATAGTTGGTCTAATGCTTGTCAACAGGCGTCAGCAAAGGAATTCAACCATATATAGTGAGCACTAGAGTAATGCTCAGACGTTTTTCGATATTTGCCTTCTTTCAGTGAGTAGTAAAATCCCATTGAATATATAGTCTCTCGTTGCAATTATATTTGATATATTCCAATGAAGTTGTTTTCGCATTCTGCCATTCAAAGATGTCAACAGAACTAGGGGGACACAGAACAAAGCTTTTAGCCAGCAATCATTATTAATAAACTTGTCTTGATGAATATGACAGTATCTTCAGTCTCTATATAAGCTTCTATAATGCACGAAAAGCTGAAATGCGTCAAATAACTCGAAGATGCGAGGATGAACAGTTGGGAGGAATCTAACTGTGTATGACGTCATCACAGTTCTATGCGGCTGATGCCCTCCCAGCAGTCATTTGAATTCGGACTGACCAGTATCTTTTCTAATCTCCAGTGGTACTGCTTTTTTAACCGGTCCCGCTTTCTTTGCTGAATATTTCGTGTTCAGTTGCTTTCTGGTTCTTGCTACTTGTTTTCTGAGTTTTGAGTCTGTAGAATCAAAGGTATGTACTCTACTCCAATTTTGAAGGACGAGTTTCTAACGGGTTACTGGCAGGATTTGTGAAATAATCCAGTCTGTTTCTGAACAAGATGGATTTCCTTTGTCTCTTTGTCAGCTTCTTTATTCAGCTTTTTGACTTGAGTTTTGTGCGTACCTTGCCGCAAAAACTTTTTGGTCTCAGCTTTGCGCCGACTTTGCCGCAGAGCGTTAATTATACTGAGGTTGTTATTTCCCAGCTCGAAGCTATTCCGGTGCCGGATAGTCTAGCGTTGGTGCCTCAGTTTTTCGATTTTTACAGTATTTTGATGATACCCGTTCAATTTACAGCGAATGAGGTATTACTCTTCTTGACAGAATTTGGCGGTACTGCGAATAGTGTCGCAGTGGTACTTGTCAAGTTTGTGCAGTTTCTTGCTGAACTGAGAAGTTCTACTATTTTTAATCGTTTGCCGGAGTTCATTTTGAAATCGGTTTCTTGGTTCATGAGTCATATTTCTTGGTTTGGCGAAGTGACTATTCATTATTTGATGTTGCCTATCGTAAACTTTCCTCTTCGCATATTGATGAAAGTACTCAACGCCGACGGGGTCCAGAGCTTGCCCACCTCGCAGCTGCGTATGCTTGTGTCAGGAAGTTTAGCTTATTATGAATGGATTATGCTTATTTTGTACTTGCCTGTTTTGATATTTGCTTGCTACTTGCAAGTCGAAGCAAGTTTCAATTGGTTCTATCACGTCATGGGAAAAGTTCCGCGCTGCCAAAAATCTCTCGCTGGTCGCTCTGTGTGTTGCGTAATTTCTGCAATAATTACAGCCATTCTGGGAATTGTCATGATTTTCAACACTGCCTGCTACGCGTACGGATTTTATTTTCATGAGTACGATCCTTCATTCTTAGTCTCATTTGCGAATGGCCAGTCAATCTTCTGGGTGATGGTGCTTACTTATTACCATCGATTTGATCGACTTTTTCAGGATACTTGGGAATCGCAGGTGGATCAGCAAATCTTGATGCCTGCATCTCACTGGTATTTTAAGGGACTATGGGTCTTTTATTACTGTGCGCTAGTTTATTTTATTGTGCAATGTGTGATACCTGCTGCAAAGATTATTTCATTGTGGATCTTGAAGACTTCGATGTCTTTATTCAGTATGAGAGCTTGTATCGCTGGAGTCGAGGCTCAGTCTGATATTGGAAACGAAGAGTATGAAGCAGCAATGAAAGAGATATCATCTTTGAAGAGAGAAAACGATAGAATCCAGGAGAATTTCAAAAAGTACTCTCAAACCACCGCGCATCATCAGATTTCTCGCCAAGAAGAGTGGAGTGCATGGAAGAACAAGTCTGGCCAAGCTGTGGAGATGCACCGCGAAGAGATCGGACAGTTGTTGGGTGCATTGGTCAATGATATCGGAACTAGACGCATGGCTAAAGATAAGGAAATTAGCGTCACGGATCAAATTCTGGCTGCATTGAAGAGCGCAGAGGACAAGGAGCTGTTCATGAAGATTGCAAAGCAAGTGACTGAAAGTGAACAGTGTGAAGCTGATGATCAGACTGTTGATCAGACCAAATCTGTGTCTACTTCCGATGATACTGTTACAGAAGAGAAGATGGAGACAAACATTCCCATTACTTCTCCATTTCAGCAGATTATTGAGCCGAAGACTGCAGTTGTGCGCAACAAGCGTGGTAGAAGAACAGGCACACGCGCCTATGTCAATGCCGATTCACTGGAATCTTTGAATGCCGTCACTACGGCCCTGTCAGCTTCTACGCCTGTCGAATCAGAGCTCAGAACACTTCCTCCGATTAGCAATCCAGCAGCTGCAGCTCAATCACGTAACGCACAGCTACCTCCTGTGGTATCGGGTACCACGAGCGGCCGTCTACAGCCGAGAATTACGGCGGCGACTCTTGAGCTACTGTCAGACGCTCCTTACGCCGGACCCAATTACGGTGCAAAGTCGGTAGTTGCTGCGTCAATGGCTAATAGTATGAACTATACAGCTCGCGACGAGCAGTTGGAGCAGGCTTATTTCGATGTTTAGGCCTGATATATTTTCAGCGTTTTGTGTCCTAGGTTTGTGCAATTGGTCTGTCGTCTTTACATTAACAGCTAACAATCAACTGATTAGAGTATCTTTATTTGCTGGGTCAGTCAAACTGTCTGTATGACTGTTTCTGTAAATACCATATTATCTATAGCTCTGTGTCCTGCATCATGATCCTGTGAGGCGATTATACTTTTTGATCCGAGTCAGCAATAACGCACTGTTTTCTGTTTTATACGTGAACGATTGGGGGGTCGTTCTGTATGAGCGCATGTTATGATTATCTGGATTTGAATGATTGGGGGGTCATTCTTAGACAGTGGTATCAGAATCTATGCTGTTCATTGCAGGTATTGACTGGCGCCAGAT
>JAJLWK010000386.1:0-14100 GCA_030570675.1 Myxozyma neglecta | reverse complement strand
ACGACAACGGCAACGACAACAGGCGGATCGAGTGTCCGCTGGACAAAGGACACACCGTTCGCTTAAAAGAGCTGTCGCGCCACCTGCTCAAATGCAGCGCGCGCAAACGAGACACGGTCGCGTCGGAGCCGTGGTTCCAACTCGACGCGAACCTGGGCTCAGCCCACTCAGCCGTGTCTAGCTCCGATGACGACCCCGCAGCCGTTGCGGGGGAAGAGTACAGAGCCGCTGCGGAGTACATCTGCGCTGCGTACGCGGCCGTCTACTCTGCCGCGGACGACCCGCAGACGGTCCACCCGCTGCGCCAGCTCGCGCACTCGGCGCTGTCGCCGCGTCTGTCGCAGCTGCAGAACCAGAAACACGCGATCCAGCAGTCGTCGCTGATTGGCCACCTGTCGCGGCTGGGTCTGCTAGCGTCCTCGGCGCTCTTTGTCGAGTTTGGCTCCGGGCGCGGCGAGCTGTCGCGGTTCATCAACTCCGCGCTGCTCGACTCGGCCGCGCCGTCGTCGCCGCCGTCGTCGTTTCTCCTCATCGACCGCGACTCGATGCGACTCAAACTCGACAGCAAACTCATCGCCGACGCGGAAGCGCTCAGCCTTCCATCGCCTTCCGTCGCGCGCTACAGAGCCGACATCAAAGATGTAAACCTCGCCGCTTCCCCGCTCGTCCGCTCGTCCCCGGCCGTCGTCGCAGTGTCCAAGCATCTCTGCGGCGTCGCCACCGACCTCACCGTCTCCTGTCTCTCAAACTACATCTCTTCTCCGTCTTCCTCGTTCAAAGGCGCCATCATCGCGCTATGCTGCCGCCATCGCTGCCATCTCTCCTGCTTCCCCATCTCCCATCTCCCAAACTCCTCCTCATTAACCCCCCGTCTCTTTACCATCCTCACTAAAATATGCTCCTGGGCTGTCTGTGGTCGCCGGCCCCAGCCCCAGCAACCCACCGCTGACTCTCCTTCAGACACACAACCCCCGCAGCAGCATCCTTCTTTGCTTTCCGCTGATGAACGTGAAGTTCTGGGGTATAAAGCGCGTGCCTTGATTGACTATGCTAGACTGCAGCATGCAAGACAAGTATTCGGAGATCAGTTTGATACTGAATTGATTAGATATGTGGAAAAGTCGGTTTCTTTTGAGAATGTGGCTCTGATCGTGGTTAGCAAGGAATTACCTGGTTGATACTACTTTTAAAATTTATAGTGAATGATTTATTTGAAATTGTGGCTTTAATCGTGATTAGAATGTATTATATTATTATCAGGTTGGTAGTTGACTATATTCACTTCTACAGCTTGAAAAATTGATTTGTTATTATGACTTCAAGGCTCGAAGGTCTTGCATTTTGTCTACTTGGGTCTTTTTCTCATTTTTTTGTATATTCGTAAACATGAATATCATGCATTCTAACCGGTCGTGATGTTTGGGTTACTTGAACGCTGGCTGATAAATGGCGTTGTCTTAGAAAATCTTTAGATCTTCCAACTCTAGAGTATCATCAGACGCCAGAATCTGCTTCATCGTGGCTTCTTGTGCTTTTGCAATGTCTTCAGCATGTCTTTTCCTTGAATCATCAAATAAAGGACATTCTGCAGAAGTATCATAGTCATCCTTGCCGAAATGAAAATAGCCTTCAATACCTTTACGACACACATAACATGTATACTTGCCACATTTTGGACAAGTCATTTTATTACACCCATCCTCTTTATAAAACCTCTCGCCGCAACCAGGGTGTCCGCATGTACGTACAAACGCTTCAGTCATCGCTTCTTCGATTAAATGCCTTGCATTGGTTTTTTTGGAAGCTTTGAACTCTTCACATGTCATTGATTCATGCCACTTTTCTTTGCATAGACGACATGTGCGTGCTTCACATTCTTCGTTTAAACATGTAAATTCTGCATCATCGCCTTCTTCAAAGACCAGCGCGTAGTCGCAAAATGGACATGTATCATAGTTAAGACCGGACTCAATCATTAGCTTATGTAGCACAATATTGCTCTAAAAACATACTAATCTAAGATAAGCTTGTTGCTCATACTTTTCTAATACTCGAATTCGTTTTCTTGAAACAAATTCACTCAATGATTGAATTGTGAATTCACCGTCGCAACCACTAATGTCCATACACTTTAGTTGATATTCTCGTTGACCGATAGCATTCTAATAAAAAGTTAGCGGCGCCTTGAAAAAATAAGATGCTACAAACGTCAACGTATGTTCTTATGCAATCTTTGCAAAAATAATGTCCGTTGGAACAGGGAGACATATCGAGTCTTCCATAATTATCAAAGCAACACCCACTATATCCATCGTTAGTGCTTCTTTTATAAAGTAAATTCTTAAGCTTACCACTCTTTAGATTTGCCAAACTTTCTATCTTCTTCTTCCTCTATTTTCCGTTTTACTTCCATCTCTTTATATTCTCGCTTGGCCATTTTCAAATTGTCTAATGCTACTCTACCTGGAAGACTTTTTGAAACAAAATCGTATCGACTTTGTGTCTGAAATCTTTGGCAAAATGTGAATTGTGGCAGTATTTTTGGTTTTGGCGGTGCTTCGTCGTCGTCTTCTTCTTCTTTCTTGTTGTCATACATGCCGAGTTCGTTATTACCCTTTGCCTTTTTTGTTTCAAGATAAGACATGTAAGCTTCAGTCTTTTTCAACTCAATATACGCATTCTGAAGTAAACCATCTTCACTCATAAAAACCTGTCGTATGAAAAAAACCGGCATCTGCTCAAATTCAAACTGCAACAGCTCCATACACGCCAGTTTGTACTCTGGATCAGTTTCTTTGACTGCTTCTGAATACTTTCTTAATGGTGATTTTTGGCGTGGATAATCTGCAAGCTTAGTCAAGTAATCTATAAGTATATTGTATGATTTTGCTGAACAGGTTTTAAGCTGAAGTTTTACAATTGTAGCTTCAAAAAACTGCTTGTGCGATTAGCTATATAAGTTTAAATGATTTTTAATACGTACTTCAGGACAAATATCAGGAAAAACATTTGCCAATTTCTTTGCCATAGTGTTCATTGTATTTTTATATCTTGTTATCTTAGTCTATAACAGTTGTCTTTCTAAACTGACGCTTGACTTACTGTCCACGAAGCGCAATTTCTGCCCATGATGTAGTAGCTGCTTTCTTTCTGTCTTCATCCTGTTGAAACCGCAGCCGCTGTTGTTGCAAGTACTTCTCCATTTCAGAAGTTGCATATAAGTATATTTAAATTTTAATATAAACGTCTGATTACTTGAATTGTACTTCATTTTGTCGTTGATGTAGATTAGTGTTGTATCGACTCCTGAAAATTATATACAGCCTCAAATGTCTCACAAATGTTGCACGTCCTGTCAGGCTATGTCAAACTTGCCACTTTAAATATGCTTGGTTCACATTGTCGCTTTGTAAATATAATATTATAAGTACACTTGGATAAACGTCCTAGCCAAATACATGTAATTGTTATACTTTTAGGTGAGTACATTAATGCTTTTAGAAAGAATTATGTCAAATATCGGAACTTATATTTAACAAATGCGATAGTTTTATTAAACCAACCATTATCATAAACAAGTACCGACAAATTTAATATCTAGATACATATACCCTAATAAAACCGCCTTGCTTTTTTTTTTTTCCTTAAATCTTGAAATCAAAGAATGAAGCAAATAGGCAAGAGGTCACGTGCAATTGAGATTTCTTCTGACCAGAGTTATGATTTGCTTCAATCCAATTTCATTTAGATTAACTAAACTCAATAAGCAAACAACTACATCTCAAAATTCAATTGAGCAGCTACTGATTGATTAGATGAGTAGTAAAAAACTAGCCGTCACTTCAGAAAAGTTGGAAGTAAACAGCTACGTAACTCAACATAGATTCGCTATCGCATTATAGTTAATGGCTTTCATTGTAGCTTTTACTTAATTAAATTACTCATAAACAAAGCAAAGCAATAAGTATAGATCTTATAGCTAGCAGTAGTAAGTCACTTTCAAATATCTCTCGCATGTGAAATACTTTTATAGCGATAATCTTTTTGCTTAGAAACTTTTTAGATGCGCCCAACATACTCGACTGTGCCTCTAGTGATTAATTTTTAAATAGCAAAGTTCTAAAAAACTTTTAGATCTTCTTTTTGCAAAGTATTATCAGCAGCTAGAATTTGTTCTGTCATAGCTTTTTGTGCTCTTGCAATATCTTCAGCATGTCTCTTTGCCAGATCATCATCATACATAGGACAGTTTCCAGAATTCGTCGAGGTCTGGTCTTTAAATTGAGAGTAATCTTTAATACTTTTACCACACACATAACAAGTATATGTTTTACACTTGGGACAGGTCATCTTATTACAACCATCTTCCTTGTAAAATCTTTCACCGCAGGTTGAGTTTCCACATTTGCGTACGAATGCTTCAGTCATAGCTTCTTCAACTAAGCGTCTTGCGTTAGACTTTTTTGATGCTCCCATTTCTTTAACTTCTTCACACGTCATAAGATCATGCCAGTTTTCTTTGCATGAACGACATATGCGTGCTCCACATTCTTCGTTCAGACATGTAAACTCCAAATCGTCACCTTCCTCAAAAACGAGTGCATAATCGCAAAATGGACATGTAGCGTAATTCAGGCCAGACTTTATCATTAGTTTATAATAAAATTTAACTGCAAAAGGACCATACTGCTTTTAAACAAGCCTGTTGCTCAAATTTTTCCAAGGCTTCAATTTTTTTACGTGGAACAAATTCACTTATCGACTGAGTAATAAATTCACCGTGGCAGCCACTAGTATCTATGCATTTAAGCCGATATTCTCGTTGACCAATGGTATTCTAATAAAATTAGCTGCAAACAAAAAGACTAGGCTGCTACGAACGTCAACATATGCTTCGATGCATCTGTGGCAGAAGTAGTGCCCATTAGAACAAGGGGACATCTCAAGCCTTCTATAATCGCAGAAACAACATCCACTTTATTTGTCAGTCAGTATCTCTTTTGTATAAAATAAAATTAATTGACCTGCCATTCCTTTGATTTGCCAAATTTTTCGTCTTCCTCTTTGTTTTTTCTTCTTATTTCTTCCAATTCTTCATATTGTCGTTTAATTACTTGGAAATTTTTTGATGCTACTCTGTCATGTAGACATTTGGAACCAAAACTGTAACGAAACCGTGTTTGCATTTTTTTACGAATTGTAAAATTTAGCAGTACTTTTGGCTTTGGCGGTGCATTGTCGTCATTTTCGTCGTCATCCAGAGAATCGTTGGAAGTATTTGTTTTCTTTGTTTGAAGATACATCATATAGGTTTCAGTCTTTCTCAATTCATGATACGCATTTTGAAGTAAATTGACTTCAGTCATAAAGACCTGTCGTATAAAGGAAACCGGGATCTGCTCAAATTCAGATTCTAACAACTCAACACATGCTAGCTTATTCTTTTGATCAGTCTCTTTGACTGTTTGTGGAAGCTTTGTTGGCGGAGACTTCTGGCGGGGATAATTTGAGAGACTGGTCAAGAACTCTATAAGCTTGTCATACGACTTTGCTGAGCAAGTTTTGATTTCAAGTTTTATTATTGTGGCTTCAAGATACTGCACACGTACATTAGCTGTAAGATTAAAGGGTTGGGTACACTTACCTCCAAACTTATATCAGGAAAGATGCTTGCCAGTTTTTTTGTCATTGTGTTCACTGTGTTTTTATATCTTGTATTGTCAACTTATAATAACTAGTATTTTAATTCCCTATTCACTTACTGTCCGCGAAGAGCAAATTTTGCCTGTGTAGTTTGTACTCCCTTTCTTTCTTCCTCCTGTTTAAAGCGCAGCCGCCCTTGCCAAACATAATTATCCATCCAGAAATAACAAATAATTCTAGTTATAAAGCATATATGGATTTGATTAGGTTGAATGAAAGTGCTAGCTAGTTCCGTGGTGTATCGACTCATGAAGCTGTGTCAAGTTTCACTAGTTTCACAAACCTCGCACGTCCTATCAAGCTTTGTCATTGTAGTAAAAATACATGCTCAGGATGGTTGACTCACTAACATAGACTAATCTGCTGTTATGTTTTACAATTGAACGTCTTATCTAACTTATTTGAAGCCGAAGTTTTGCTTTAAAATGCGTATTATTTGTTATTCAAGCATAGACAGAAAGTGGTAACTAGTCACGTGATAAATACAACAACAAGTCCACAGTCTGAATTGAAAATCTTTGATCGTTTTATATACCTGTTGTCTATATATGTATCGAACAAAAAATCAATCTTTCAATTTATTGCATCATTTTCGTGAATGCCAGATAATCTTTAAAATTACTTTATCGATGTCGGCTACGTCTCATTCATTAAAAACTCAAGAATTCACTGAATAGTGGTAAGAAACCTTATTCATTTGAAGCCAAAACTAAAACCCTATTGCTCCTTAAAGGGTAAGGGTAAATTCAAAGTTGTTGTTTTGCTGACTTAGGGCTTAGCCCTACATACTACTCTACTGTGACTGCTAATTGTTTGGCGAGTGCGCAACTCCCAACATCGGACTGAGCGCAGTTTGGTTTAGCAGTGAGACGCTCAGAGTACCACTTCCAGTCCCAGCAAATCGTCGACAAATACAGCAGCAATGGGTCACAGGTACGTGTTTATTATTGTTGGAATAGATAGATTGTTGTGAATATGAGTATTGACTTATATTTTTCTTAGCCACGGTTACCGATCGGGAACGCGTTATGCGTTCTCCCGCGACTACAAGAAGCATGGTATCATTCCGTAAGTACGCCTATTTATGTATCAGCAACGATTCGATTCTTTTCCCATTTGGGTTATCAACTGCGATGAAATGATAAGCAACTGCCCTTTTACGAAAAGAACGATTCTTGAAGAAAGCGAGAAAGAGCGTGGTTAACAATGATTCAGTATGAACACCTACCTTCGCACCTACAAGGTCGGTGACATTGTCGACATTAAGGCCAACGGTATGTTACAACTGCTACGAGTATGCTAGCTGCGGACAATGTGTTAATAGGTGATATACAGGTGCTGTCCAGAAGGGTATGCCCCACAAGTTCTACCACGGAAAGACCGGTATCGTCTACAACGTCACCAAGTCCGCCGTCGGTGTCATCATCTACAAGGTCGTCGGTAACCGTTATCTCGAGAAGCGTATCAACCTCCGCATTGAGCACGTTAAGCACTCCAAGTGCCGTGAGAACTTCGTCAAGCGTGTCAAGGAGAACGCTCAGCGGAAAAAGGAGGCCAAGGAGAAGGGAGAGCCCGTTTTCCTTAAGAGACAGCCTGTCCAGCCCAGAGAGGCCCACACCGTCTCTACCGCCGGTAACGAGCCTGTCACTCTTGCTCCTATCGCTTACGAGACTTACATTTAAATTCTGTACATTTTTTTTGTATTGTGTATCACGGGTTAAAATATAAAAGTTACGTTAAATCTATTACTTTTGACTTTCCCATATTGTATAATTAATCAAGATGTTTAACTATTCATCGACGTCTGGACTGGTATAGATATTCATCATGGCATCCAGATTTGTAGCCACTTGCTCTTGTGTTGCGTGCTGCGACATCCACTACTGAATTATGTTTATAATCTATTATTACATTGTACATTATAGTATACTATAAATGAAACAAGCGACATTGTACAATACAACTTAGAGATTTCATCACCTCCAAAAAAACTCAAACGGAATATGAAACAAAATCACGGTGTCAAAACCTTCTTTTCATCGGTAAACGCACTTTCATTTTCAGAAAGTTCTTCGACTGCCTTTTTATATCTATGTCCAAGCTGCAATCTCAACACTTTGACTGTAGCCATTGCAATTAGTCGGTAGTAGAACGCAGTAACTGGTAACATCACGATATAGAAAGTTCTGTTAATGTTCATGTGGTAGGCGTCAATAACCTCTTGACCAGTGGCCATTGGACATACCCCGTTGACTTTGAGATTGTCGGGACAGGTGAATGTACGACCAACAAAAGCATAGTTGAATAAAACCTCTGCATCGTTGTTAGCACTTGCCATGATAAATGCTCCAATATTAAAATATACTTACTTGACCCATACATAAGAGGATTAATATAACTGAATCCTCGAAGGAAACCCATCATATTATAAGACATGATTCCACTCATCAAAGTACCAACCGTCAAAGCAACTGAAATCATATTTGCTGCAAAACCCGGATGGTCAAAGACTGAGTTAAAAGCAATTCCGATTGATTCTCCACAATTGACCATGACCATACAAAACAATGCTGAGACGAAAAACATTGCTTCGGTACGGTTAACTCCAGTGACAAGAACCATCAAGCATGCAAAGATTAATGCGTTAATAATCTCAAACGGAACCTCAAACAATGTATATGAAAGCAAGAATGGTAATGTTCCATAAACACCATCATCTTGCTCACGATAGAAAATATCTCGCTGTGGAGGATACGTCGCGATGTTACAAAGCATACCGACAAAGTACATAGCACTGAACTGCTGTACAACGCCAACTGTACTTTGAATGCCTTCATAGTTATTTCTGATCGGCGAGAAGAATAATGCGACCAGCACACCAAATCCAATTATCTGTCCAACTCGTCCAATTAAAATGGTAGGATTGCGTATAAAATCGATCATCGTGCGGCGACAAAGTACCGGAAACGACTTCCTTATCGGTGCATGCTTCCGTCCTAGTGAACCTAAGTCAATTAATGCTGCTTCATCAGCATTATGGTTTTTGTCGGTGCTCGATTTTTCTTTGGATTGATGTCCTTTAAATTTGCTCAAAAGAATGTCGACACGTTCACGAGACTCGGCTTCGCTAACTGGATCTTGCAGATTAACTGAGATCATATCCAAAATGTGATCCGCAGGATTAGTGAGTCTCGGGCATGGATATCCCAGCTCACTAAAGTACTGCAGTAGATGGTCACCTCCAGATCCATTATAAGCAACTTTGCCTCCCTTTGCCAGAAGAACAACGTTACCAAAAAATGAATAGAGATCAGAGCGTGGTTGATGGATCGTGCAGATAATAGTGCGGCCTTCATCTGCTAAACCCTTGAGGACTTTCATGATTGAAGCAGCCGTGAAACTATCAAGTCCTGAAGTAGGTTCATCAAGAAGCAACACAGTTGGCTCATTAAGTAGCTGCACACTAATAGATACACGTCTCTTTTCACCGCCAGAAATACCCTTTACAAACTCACTGCCAATCAAATTATCAGCACAGTTTGATAGTCCCATTTTAGCAATAACTTCAGACACTCGAGCACGCTTCTGTGCTTTGGTAAAATGCGACGGAAGTCGCAAATCTGCCGCAAAATTAAGCGTTTCTCGAACAGTCAAAGTATGTAAAAGTCCATCATCGTCTTGAGTGACATAGAAGCATACTGATTTCAGTACATTTGGAGCTGGTTGTTGACCATTAAAAAGAACAGATCCAGATACATAGTAATGTGCCAGTAAAGAAGAATGCAATCTAAGAGCAATAAAGTTGAGTAAAGAGCTTTTTCCTGATCCAGAAGGTCCAAGAATTGTGTTTACTTTTCCAGGCTCAAAACACATTGAGACATTTCGCAGAATATCTGTCTTCCGTTTCTTCATTCGTAAGCTGTAATGCTCTATTCCCACGTGAAGATTCTTGACGTCCACTCTTATTCTTGATGACATAGGTAAAGTTTCCGTTTCAGGCGAAGCTTCTTCAGAGCTGGCAGTATCCGAGCTTTTGGACGCTATGCTGGACGCAATCGATACATCGACAGGTTTAAAGTATAGGAACATAGCAGCAAGCAGGTAGATAATAATTGCAGCGCAACCCAGAATAGCTATGGGTTTCCCAATCCAGCCTGGCGATATTGCTAACGTTGCTAATTGATATCTTCCTCTGTATGGATCACATTCTGGACTGCTGACCTCATAAGGGCAGTCACCAAAATAGTCATCAAATAAGAGAGCACATAAGCCTGTGAAAGAAAAGTACTACGGAAAGTTAGTTGGATTAAATCGTAATAATTACGAAGACCTGATAAACTCACCTGATATGTCAGATACTTGATCCATCGTACATAAACCGGAATAGAGTCAGCCTGAATAAAAAACCCGCAACAAAGAGTTTGGGCTGTAGAGTAGAAATTCGCAATAAGAACAGCAATTGAATAATCACGAGAAATAGCAACAGAACATGTAGCCAAAGCAATGGCAGCAAAATGCTGGAGCATAATGAAAACAAAATAGAGAAAAAACTTTCTAGCATCCGCTTCAAATCCGACCATAAAGTACATAATGCAAGAAAAAATCAAGGGCACTGAAATGTCTTCTAGTCCAAGTCGTGCGAAACGGCGAGACAGCAAAAAGCCTGTAATAGATGTCATGCCTTCACTTCTTTCTCGATCAAACACTTTGATATCAACCGACGAAATTCGGTAAATCTCATACATCAAAACCAAATAACCTTGAGTAGCAGCTGAGGTGTATATAGCGCCAATTTGCGATTTAAGGCCAGTGATACTGCCATCCAGTCCATAAAAAATCCAGCCACAAATAATGCCATTGACTACAGCTTCTACTATTGAACCCATTAGACCCATTCTATCACGAAGAGTAGTAACCACGGATCTCTTAGTCAAAACCGAGAGCTCTCTGATGATGGGAGCATGCACGCCTCTTAAATTAGGAGGTTCTGGGGCAAGTTCAATTTCTTTGAAATCCTCGGTGCGTCTCCACGCAGCTACTAATCCATCAATCCGCAATTTAGACTCTTGTTGCGCAGCTGGAGTGCGAGTATCCATAGCAGCTAAATCAATCATGACATCTGCAGGATTCATTAGCTCTGAGAACTCATATCCATAATTAGAGAAATAATTCAGCGATTGTTGGACGGGTCCACAATAAACAGGTTGGCCCATTGACAGCAAAGTGATTGAGTCAAACATAAAAAAGATATCAGCACGGGGCTGGTGGATTGACGTAATTAAAGTTCGTCCTTTAGCTGCCAACTTTCGAAGAGTTTGAACAAGAAGCAAGGCCGAGTAAGCATCAAGACCGGTAGTAGGTTCATCCAAAAAAAGAACAGAGGGGTTAGACAACAGTTGAATGCCTATACTTAGACGCCGCTTCTCACCACCGGAGAGGCCTTTGTGTGCATCATCTCCCACTCGAGTGTCTGCACATTCTTTCAGACCAAGTTCCAGAATAACTTCTTCAGCGAGTCTTGTTCGTTCCTCTTTAGTCGTCGACGACGGTAGTCGAAGATCAGCAGAATACATAAGATTCTCGCGAGTGGTAAGAGTGGGTAGAAGAATATCTTGTTGGAGGACATATGCATGGCGCACTTTGCTGATGTTTGGTTGGCGGTTGAATGTGACTTGTCCATCAAGTTTTAATCTTGACGACTTCATACGGCTGGCCATTACGTTGAGTAAAGAGGTCTATTTACTGATTAGCATATTCTTGCTATGAGGACAACAGATAAAGGCACCTTTCCGGAACCACTACCTCCGATAATGGCCATCACCGACCCCGAAGGAACATCTAAGGAAATATTATCCAGAATCTTTTTCGCAATAGAAGCAGGTTCTGGTTGTTTTTTAAGACCAACTGCCTGTAGCAATGGCTTCGGCGGAGTGATGGTAACTGTGAGGTTCCGTACCGAGATGGAGACCTGGTCAACCTCGTGGAATGACAGTTGCGGTCCCCGTGCCTGTTTCTCGGGCAAGAACGCACTATCACTGGCGCGAGCCGGGCCGGAGTTGGCTTGGGACACTACAGAGGAATCATCGCTTCTCATTGCATGTAGGGAGTGTGTACTTTGACTGAGCAGCGAACGAGGACGGAGAGCGGGGGAAATATATGCAAGTGCCCTCGCTCTCGAGCCGCGAGATTAGTTTTCCTCGAACGACTTTCTGGACTTGCATCCTCTCGCAACAGATCCGAGGCATTCTGAGTTTAAACACGAGAGTGAATACGAGAGTCACGTGCTCGCTTATGTATCCGAGTTGCGAGTAAAGTGGCTTTTTGTTCTTGGAACTGCGCTGAGCCGCGCCTCGTCCATTTTGACGCGGTTCGCAGCGATGAGATGGCATTTGGCAGCTGTGTTGGCAAATGTCTGCAAATTGCGATTTCGCGATACTTCTCTGTTTTTTTTTTCGGGTGCGAACTGGATATCTGACCAAAGCCACAAGACGTTCAATCGTAGTGGCTGGTGAACAGGACTTTGCACTGCCATGGTTACTGCTCCTTGTTGTGATATCACATCCACGCCTGGTTCCTTGTTGATCTGATACCCTACAACGAGGCCTATGAACAAGGAGTTGATACAGAATTCTGTGCCTTTCAGTATTGCTCCTTGTTTATATTTTTCTGTCTATAAAATGAGGAGCGAGACGCTTCTTCTCCTTCTCTTTTCCTGCCACTGCTCGACATCGTTAAGTGAACGTACCTCGTACAGTACACATATAACAAATGTCTCACACAATGGTTCAGCAATCTCTTACTGCTCACTTTGCTTCTGATAATCAATCAGAGATGCTTACGACGACCACATATCCGCTTGCCGCTCGCAATTCGCGTCAGGTTCAGCGCACACCTATCTCCAGCTTTTTATCGCGCAGTCCATCGAACTCAATCATGGATCCCATTGATTGTCTCGATCACTCCTTTGGTTCTGACTACCATCACGAAGGTCCATTTGACGCAACTTTCTCCTACCGCAACCAACATGTGCGATATCCGCCTGTCGCGGCACTTTCACCCGAATCCCTCCAACTCTCTGATCGCGATGACAGTTCTTTCACTCCTTCGTATCTTGACTTGACGGAGGGAGCTGAGATTGCTGCGTTTCGTCAATTTGAGCATCCAACACTTTTGGGATCTTGGCCTGGTGATGACTACGCAAGCGCCGGGTTCAAAAAGTGCGACTGTTTGAGCATTGATTCTTCTTCAACTTGCTCATTCGTGGTTCATCTTCGCAGTGTTTTCAGCAGAGCGTCTATCTCCTTCACTCGTACATCGAGCAAGATTCAGAGATTTTCTCGTCGCATCGGTCGAGGTTTTGTCAAGAACTTTTGCTAAGGTGTATTCTACTCTAAATTAAAAACGCAAAAAAACTTGAAAACTAAAAGTTGAAAATTGAAGAAACACCGCTTTTAAATTTTTTAATTACTTATTATTTTATGATTAATGTTGTACTTTAAGTTTGTAAATGTATAGTCACGAAAATATTATTTATCTTTATCATCAAATGCGCTTTCATCACTGCACATAAATTAAATTCATCGGTAGTTCAAATCACACAGTGGAATAATTATATAGCCTGTTGAATATATTTTTCAGCTAGATACATCACCGCTGTAAGTTTCTAACAAATAAAGAATACTTGCGCGTTTCCAATTCATGTGGAAATAAAAGTTACAAGGCTGCCTAACTTTGTTCGCTATAGTTATTGAACATTATCGTGACCAAGTAATTTGCTTCCTATGGCTACATAAAATAGTTCACACAGTTTCTGTAAATCTTCAATTTTTTCAAATTACCTCTTTATTAGCAAAATTAGCGATTCAAAAAATTAAATCAACAAATTCTACATCTGTCAAGACTACATTTTAAGAACGCCAAGGAAAATACATAAAAAAAAGAAGAATAGACAATAAATTTAATTGTGTTTCAAAATTAATAATTTACCTGTTCTAGAAATTTAGGTCTATTACGTGCTTCTACAATACTACTAAGCTGCTGAATAAATGTAATCCGTGAACATGACAAGCCGTGTCAAATCGTCCGCGTCGAATCCAGGCAGCTGAAGACATACATCACACCCGTGCTTTATTCAATAAATTCTACTTTATAAAGTCGTGTGTTAGCATCATATCAGTATTGCTGCCGACGAATATCGACGAATATGATAGGCAGATACCATTAAACAGCTTAGCACAAGATTAAGCGATTTGTGTCTTGTTAATTTGGATACAGCTTGAGCGTTTCGGGTTGATATTTTTAATAAACTAGTGCTTCTAAATATATTCAAGGTATAGTAGCTTATACCAATAACAATACGGCAAGCTCAAACAAGACATGAACGACATCGGCTGTAAC
>JAJLWK010000385.1:0-14136 GCA_030570675.1 Myxozyma neglecta | reverse complement strand
ATCTGCAGTTGCTAGGTTAATGCCAACACCGCCTGCACGAGTTGAAAGTAGAAATACAGAAAGTTCTGAGTTTTCAGCGTTAAACGCATCGATCCTTTTCTGACGCTCTTGTGTTGGTAAATTGCCATCTAATCGGGTATATTTTATATCCAACAGAAACAAAAAATCTTCAAGAATTGTCATCATTCCAAGAAATTGACTGAATATCAAAACTCGGTGTCCTGTCTCAATAAGTCTAGGTAGCATAAGAGACAGAAGCTCAAGCTTTCCACAAGCCGAAGTTAATCTTCGCAGCATTTCCTGAGGATTATCTGTTTTCTCTTCGATATTGCTATCATAGAGATATGGATGACACATGCATTTCCGAAGTCCCAATAGAATATTACCTAGATTCTGCATTACAGCTGGAGATATTGTACCACCTGAGACAATAGCTCTTAAAAGCTCAGGATTCCTCTCCAGGATTGTTTTTGATAAAGTCTTTTGTAGACCTACCATTCGAACAGGTACAATAATCTCTGCCTTTTCGGGAATCTGGCCGACAAGTACTTCGTCCTTTGTCCTTCGCAATACATATTTTCTGAGTAGAACGATTAGCCTTTAAGTCTTCTAGCATAAAAACTATTCAGTAAAATACCTTAGTAATGTATGTAGTGCTTCTAGATTGTTCAACTCAGCGTATTCGGCTTCCATATCCTCAGCTTTATTCTCCTCTGGGTCTAAAAACTGTAAGAGATTGAAAAGCTCTCGAATGTTGTTCTGTAACGGTGTTCCTATAGAATTCATTAACCAAAAACCATACTCAACCAATCGGGTGAGTACATACCAGTGAGCAGTACTTTATGATCCGTGTTGATAGTTTGCATAGCAGTGTAGATAAGATTCTTATCACTCTTCAACCGCTGCCCTTCATCAACAACCAACACTTGCCACTTGTACTTTGACAAAAACGATTGCTCTTCCAGTACAGCATTAAACGAAGTAACCACAACATGACAATTGAGCGCATTTTTCTCATCTGACATAGAAATCTCAAACTCACGCTGGATTTTACGATTCTCTCTGCCACCATAGAGTCCAACAGTTCGCATGTCTGGAGCCCACTTTTTGAATTCCCGAATCCAGTTAGGAACAGTAGATTGCGGTGCAACTACAATTAATGGCCAGATTTTGTGTGTGTGGAAAAGAGTAGAGAAGAAAGAGATGACTTGAATGGTTTTACCTAAACCCATTTCATCTGCTAAGATAGCGTTCTGTTTTTGATGCCATTTAAAATATAGCCAGCTTAAAATACTAGTCAGTTGTGATTTCTTCAACTTACAAATTTTACTTACTTCAATCCATCTAATTGATACGGCATAAGCTCACCACCTTTTATAAAATCTGGTTGAGTTTTTCGTTCGAGCTTCTTGAAAGAAGTACCCCGAACAGCCTCTACTCGATGCTTGAGGTTATTTGGAAGATTGACGTAGAATCCCATAATATATGTCTTGTAGGCTTGAGCGAAAGCTTCGTATCGCTCTTTCTCTTGAAACGAGGGTGGACTTTCCCAGTAAACTAAATTATTTAGCATTAACACTTCATGAGCATAAAATAATCAACAGGTACGTACGCTCAGAGTAAGAAAGTCCTCTCCATTTAGCACACACACTTTCAATCAAATTAATTGCCGCAAGCTCCTCTTTCATTGACGAAAACTCCATCTCTTCAGCAGATTTATCACCCTTATACCGGACCTCCAGAACGATTTCTATTATTCGATAGTCCTCAGGAACAATAGCATTGTCATCATAAACAGGATATGGATGTTTCTTGTGAAAACTAGACATCATACTAGGACTCGCTATACCGATAAGCCAGTTGCCAGGAACCCACACACAACGAAAATACGAGTCTTCGTTGAATTTGATGTAATATTCTCGATTGTGTCCTGGTACATCTTTTAGTGTTACAGCGGAGTTCCTTAATGAAGTATCAAGAGGCCTCCAGGCTAAAATTACCTCAACCTTTTTGGAGTACTCAGCACAAGAAGAGCAGACGAATCTTGTGTATGGAGCCTTTGCGGGCTCTCCGTCTGCATTTAAATGAAGGTGATGAAAGTGACTTGCCCGACGGCATCGAACACATCGAAACAAAATGCGACTTGCATCAAACATGCGTGCATCAGTAATTTTGTCGAGGATAGGAGCCGGTTTTGAGAGACCAGAAGGCGCAGGAGATGAGGTAGGTGGCGTATATCCTTTGAATTTGACACAATTAGGCCCAATTTCCCCACATTCGCTACAAAACTGGGTTCCACTCTCATTGATATTTGCACCAGTGGCAACACAGTACCGACATTGTATGATCCATTGATTTGCAGCTGCTTGAACAACGTGGTGAACTGGATAGTGTGTATTTACACATTGTTCATGAAAAGAATATGAGCATCCTTGACAATATATTAACGCGCCTCTACCAGGCTTAGGATCTCCACAGGTTTGACAAAGCTTGACGTGTCGACGAACAAATAGCGACTGAGATGGAGCTGAAGCAAACACTCTTTTTGACCGAGGTATTTGACCATTTACCACTGATGGCTGAGGTGTATTTTCGTCTGTTGACGATTGCGTAGCAAGTTTTTTCAAGGGCTGAGAGTCATTGTCATCAAACTCGTTATTAGAATCAGATTCAGAACTAGCAGAGACAAATAACTCAGATTGTTCGCTTGATGCCCTGACTCTTTTAAGACTGTTTGGCCGTAGTCGAACTGTGACAGTGTCAGATGCTGAATCTTGTTCATCCTTCTCGTCTACAGGGGTATCTTGATCGCCAAAGTTGCCGTCAGTATAATCAACAATTTGCTTCCTGCGATGAGACATTCGTAAAGGAACATCGGAATCAGAACCAGAGTTGTCTGTTAGTTTAAACGACTTTTCATTATGATCACTCCGTCTATGTGAGGATAATTTTGATAGTAACGGAGAATCAGCCATCTCATAATAATTAGCCATCGTAACAAATCGTATGGATATCTGACTTACCAGCAATGCCTTTGCAGAGCCTATACTCTTTTCCTTTTTAACAAGAGATCGTTTATCAGCAGGTTTAAGCATACTTTCTGACTTATGATTACTTGAATCAACGCTGTAAACAGACGGCGACGCCGACCTAGAACTCGATGCAAGTGTATCTTTCAATCTTCTTTTAGCTGCAAGTTTAGGATCCGGGCTTGTTGTGCGACTTAATGGGATGTTTTCTAAATCAAGAGGCTCTTCTGGTAAACCAGGCTCCTCTAGTGCGCATAGAATAGTCACTTGGCTTCTTGTACGTCGAGCTAAGGGACGAGACGAAGTTCGATCCAGATAGGCCTCAAACGCTTCTGGTCCATTTTTATAAGCAACAAGTCGATCTAGCGGTATCTAAAAAGTTCATAGAATTAACATTATGATCTAATTTCAATATTAGAGATATTTGTACCAGAAAGCGGTCTCCAGTAATAGCTTCTACCTCGAGATAGTTGTTTCGAAAGTGATGCAGCACATTATTAATAGTCCGCAGACCGGCATTATAGCGTCGTCCATGTATAACTTTTGAGTCACCCAGCGGCACTCGTATACTGAAATCTCGAGGTCTCGGTGCTCTTGGTCGAGCACTCGTCATCGCTGAAGACTCTGCGACCGGGTTCACAGACATGATTCAGGGTACCAGGTTGCTTGTAACTAGGCGCTGTTGTGGCAAACTTGAGCGCCCAGCACCAAGTCAAAGTCGCTTTAGTCAACCAAAAGTCCCACAGAGCCAGAACAAATAAAAAGTTTAGTGAGTTTTGACTTAAAAGAAAGTCATCTTACTTCTCTGTGCGGTTCTGTAGCAGTATGTCGTTGTTTGTGTATTCTGCACAGTCAACACAGATCCTGTGATCTTTAAACTTTAAATTAATGAAGGTCATCTCAACAAGTTGAGGGTGTTCACATACAAATATCTTTTTTTTTCAGTTTCACAAATATCATAGATTGATTAATATTTAGTTTTATTAATAGTTTAAGTGACATATATTTTATCAATTGCTGTCTTGTTTATTCATGGATGCCACAACAGCACAAGTTCTGGACGCGTATACCGACAATTTGGTCGCAAAAGGAGAAAGAGCCGCTGAAGATGACGATAATGTTTCTCTGGACGATGAAGACTTTTTGGAGTTATTACAAGATGAGAGCGGTGAACTTGACGCGTTAAGAGAAAAACGTATGCAAGAATTAC
Source organism: Myxozyma neglecta (assembly GCA_030570675.1). Lineage (NCBI taxonomy): Eukaryota > Fungi > Ascomycota > Lipomycetes > Lipomycetales > Lipomycetaceae > Myxozyma > Myxozyma neglecta. The sequence continues at coordinate 9,897 of JAJLWK010000385.1, read as the reverse complement.
ACACACAGTACGTGGTCAAGAACCTGTCTGCAACTGCAAAGTGCAAAATGCAAGTGATAACATGCTAACAGTGAACGCAATATAGAATGAAAGATGCTCGACGGTACTACGAATCTGGCCATGGAGTTCTTACTGAGGTAGCTTCAGAGAAGGAGGTTCTGGAAATTACTACGTATGTGTTTCGAACAAGTACGTAAAAATTGTCTGCTTATCGAAATTAGAACCACGAAGCATACAGTCGTGCATTTCTTTCATCCCTCATTTAAGCGATGCTTGGTAATGACTGAGCGATTAAAGGTATGTACAATAGTTCATCGAGAAGTCAACGAGACGAAACCAGTAACCTTGTTTAGACATTATGTGCAAAGCATATGGATACAAGATTCATCAGCGTTAATGTCGATAATGCTACTTTCCTTGTTGTGAAATTAGGAATCAAAGTTCTGCCATGCGTAATGGCATTCATCAACGGAAAAGAAGTGCTTCGACTGATTGGGTTTGATAAGCTGGGAAATACAGACGATTTTAGTCCAGAGATACTTGAATTTCAACTTCAGAAATGTGGTAAGTGCAGAAACGATAGCTTGTTTACTTTCATGAGTTCGGTAGCTAATTAGTGTCTTTGCAGGGGTAATTCAACGCAAGATTGGAAAATTGCGGGAAGAAACCACTTCTCCAAATAATGCTCGCAAAGCCAACGATAGTGAAGACGATGATTTTTGGGATTAGTTCTGGACAGACTGGATTATACACAGAAAAAATTGTATTTTAGAACTAAATCTTAAAGAGTAGTTTTTACCAGTTTGTAAAGTGGAGTACTACAAGTCACATACAATATATAAAGAGTCAACTTTGGCGTGCAGGAAGACGTCTACATATACACAAAGCAAGTACGACGCGGGAACATGTGAAGATTCGTTTACGCGACGCGTCCAAAACAACGCGCTTTCTTACCCGGATTAGATTTGTGATATAAAGGTGACCAACACGTGACCCGTGCGTGACTGGAGGCCGTCCGAGCCGGGGATTAGACGGAAATGCACAGCGCAAAAGATCAATTAGTCCGTAAGCAATTGCTTGATTGTAAATAAAATTCTCGAGTTACAGTGTGCCTTTCTAATTGATTGCGATTTGTATATTGTGTGATTTATTCAAATATCTTGATTTGGGATCACGATCGCTGCTACTCGGCCGCCTGATTTCTCCATTTCAGTCAGCACCTTGTCCAGATCTGAATGTTACGCGGCAGTTGCCGGATTACGTTCACGATAAAGACCATTTGCCATAGCGTGGAGTCGTTTGCTATCACTTCTCGGTAGACTGCGTTGAAGGCATTATGATCTCTGCTATTCTATTATATAACCAAAAGGGAGAGGTCCTGATTTCACGTGTTTATCGCGAGGGTCTGCGCCATAGTATATCTGATCTCTTTCGAATTCAGGTTATTTCCAACTCAGATGTGCGTTTAACATTGTAAATAAGTGTTTTCTGGTCTCTTATTAATTTACTATCTAGGTACGATCACCGGTATTGACTTTGGGTACAACTACATTCTGCCATGTTAAGCATGACAACATCTACGTCGTCGCCATTTCACGGCAAAACGCAGACATCGCCCTAGTATTCGAGTTCCTTTACAAAATCGTTAACTTGGGCCGATCATACTTTGGCAAGCTAGACGAAGAAGCAGTAAAAAACAACTTCACTCTAATTTACGAACTTTTAGACGAAATTATGGATTTCGGTTATCCACAAAATACAGAAACCGACTCATTGAAAATGTATATCATGACAGAAGGTGTACGGTCAGAAACAAGGCTGGAGGACTCCTCGAAGATTACTATGCAAGCTACTGGTGCTATCTCATGGCGCCGTAATAATATCAAATATCGTCGAAACGAGGTTTTCGTGGATGTATTTGAAGACGTTAATCTTCTGATGAGCGCCAACGGTAAGTTTACTATTTTTTTAGTGAAAAAAAATGCAGACTAACATTTATTAGGTAGTGTTCTCCGGGCTGATGTTACGGGCCAAATAGTTCTTCGCGCATACTTGTCTGGAACACCAGAATGTAAATTCGGTCTAAATGACAGTTTACTTCTCGATCCATCAGAAGACTTCCAGTAAGTCTAATTTACACTGTCTATAGTTGCACATGTGCTAATCATTTTAGCTCAAGCAAAATGGCCAAAGCAGCAGTTGGTTCCGTTTCATTAGAAGACTGTCAATTTCATCAATGCGTCAGGTTAGGTAAATTTGACCAAGACCGCACAATCAGTTTTATCCCACCAGACGGCGAATTTGAATTGATGAAATACCGCACCTCCGAAAATATTAATTTGCCATTCAAAGTCCATGTACTCGTCAACGAAGTTGGCAAATCTCGAGTCGAATATAAAATCTCCGTTAAAGCGACCTTTGGTGCTAAACTATTTGCAACCGGCGTCGTTGTTAAAATACCTACTCCTCTCAACACTGCATCTGTATCAACACATACCTCTCAAGGACGAGCAAAATATGAGCCGTCCGAAAACGCAATTCTTTGGCGGATAGCCAGGTTTCCTGGAGACTCTGAATTTGTACTTTCTGCAGATGCTGAGTTATTATCGTCAATGACAACCACAAAAGCTTGGTCTAGACCTCCAGTTTCGATGCAATTTAATTTAATGATGTTTACAAGTTCCGGATTGTTGGTACGATATTTGAAGGTTTTCGAGAAGTCAAATTATACTTCAGTGAAATGGGTCAGATACGTTGTGAGAGCTGGAAGTTACGAGATTCGATTTTAGAATTATGTACAGTGATAGTTTAGTTTGTGTAATATGAATATCGTCATCTGTCTACATTTAAAAGATGCTTGGTTAAATACGAGTTCTTTATTAGCTATCCAAGTACTCCGTATTCTTAAAACTTTCTGACTCTAATGCACGTCATCATATATACAATAACCGTATGTACAAAACAAGCAACAGAGAGATTGGTATTATAGACACAATATAGTACATATTTCCATTTTAAATCCTATTACATAGCAAGATTGCTAGCGTAAGCTGTGGAAAACCTGTTAGTATTTCTCAATTAGATTACGTCGGTGACAGAACTTACCCATAGGCTGGATATTGGGATGCGGAACGGCGTCATAGGTTTCAAAGTTCAATTCATAATCGCTCTTGATGTTGATAACTGCTCCCTTGTTTCCTTGCGAGTCACTATACCTAGAGTTAACAAGCTAGAACATAATCAGATAATATAAACACATACCAGTAGTTGGGAGCCGAAAACACAGTAATAAGACGTCCATCATGCTCAATTTCATATCCACCCATTCGAACTTCATGACTTCGAATAACAGCCATCAAACCATTAGCTTCACAGAATCGTTTCGTAACATCAGGACCAAACTGCAACCCAACACCACGTTTACTAGGTCCACGACCGGGCTGTGGCTGAGGATCCGTCCAGAGCATTTCCATCATAAGACCGCTTTGTCCAGGTTGTTTTTGTGAAAATCTGTTGTACTTGCGAACGTCATCAAGAGTGATTTTATCATCAGAGAAAAGACCACCGTGAAGAACAAAGTAGTTGTTACCGATAAGAGTCGCGAGTGGCATGGTGCTGAAGGCCTCTGAGAAAACCTTGAAGATCTTCTCGGAATATTTAGCCTTGCATTCTCCTTCAAAACCGTAAACCTTGTTCATCTCGTCAGCCTCGTGGTTACCTCTGTTCAAAAAGAACTTTGTAGGGTAGAGCCATTTGTACGAGAAAAGAAGCAACGCAACTTCAGTAGACCAAGAACCACGATCCACGAAATCACCGTTAAACAGGTAGCTGTGTTTCTCCGATGGTGTTCCATTAAATCTGAAAAGCTCCAAAACATCATAGAATTGACCATGGGTATCACCACATACGGAAAGCTTATCGTCTCCTTCCACCGCAATCTCGACCATTGTGGGCTCAGACTTAAAAATTTTCATAACTTCGATTATGATGGCGAAAACGTACTTTCGATGTAAACGCTTTCCGGCTTTAAATCTTGTGATCATATCCTCAATAAACTCTAATGACATTGATAGCTTAGGGAACTTTCCGTTCTCAGATAATTCCGTTGGCGATTCTAATCTTACTCCATCATATCCATCCTCTACAACCATAGCCTCGTAATCAATGCTATCTGCCACAGAGGGAATATCGCCAACGTCAATAGCTGCTTCAAACGCCAATCTTCGCACGATTTTTTGACACTCATCGCGCTTTGCACGTGCAATCTTATCATGAGGAGCTCGTTTGACGACAGTTTGATAATCTTTCAACGCATCTTTAGGGCGTAGTATTGACGCATAGGCGGTTGCTCGTCGGTAATATGCTTTGATATAATCAGGATTTAATCTGATAGATTCCGTGGCATCGGCAATTGCTGCTCCATAAGCCTCTTCTTTAATGTTTGCCTATAATAGCCGTAAGATACTATACAGAAAAATAATAGATTCCAACTAACCTGTGCACGATTAGACCAGTACACCTCTTTAGTAGGGTCTAGTTCAATCGCCTGAGTATACATCTCAACAGCTAACTGATAGTTTCCCTTTGCTAGAATCTTGTTGGCTTCATCTTTGATCTTTGCCGCTTTCTCTTGATCCGCTTTTGATGGCGGCGATTGATGCGAGAGGTCCGGTAATTGCTGTACAAGATCTTCAACGCTTGAGAGACTGGTCTCTTGATCAGATAATGATGAACTGTCTGACATTTTGTGGTATGAATGAACTCAAATCGGATTGAGAAGGAAAGCAAGGAATTAATCTTAATCGAATGTGCGTGAACAAGGATAAGAATACTGCAGAAACTTAACGTTCACTATACTGATAAGATACAAAATATAGCACGACAAGTTCACTATATACAGTTGAGCTCTCTTTCTTCCGGTATTTACAGCAACTTATGGTGGTCTGCCTACACCCGCTATCGTTAACAACTTGAGTAACGTTGCTTTCTACAATGGGGAACTCGGCTTTTGTAAGTAATCTTTATGTAATAACTCTAATAATGATTACTAATAACTTTATTCTCACATAGGAGTAAGTGAGGATTATAAGTAGTGTGTTCAAATATCAAAAGAAATTGAGATACTTTTTGACTAGAAATCTTTTCAAAATTAGAATTGGCAATTAATCTCGTTAGTGCCGTTTACCTACTTGCCTAGGTCTTGGTACAACGTAGTTTAGATCTGATAGATCTCTAAACTCTAAATGTGTGTGCGAACCGGCCACGTCTATTCAGGTCAATAAACATACACATTTCTTTCAATTCACCTTCATCGCGATTGATCTGCGCTGCAAACAAACGTTACAATTAAACCGTTCAATTGGAATTGAATAATATTAACAATTAGAAACACAGTTAAAAAGTTTCATCAATGCAGCAATGATTTTTGAGTTGCAGAACCTGCTTAAGATCACTGCTTTCTTTTCATTATTGGTTAGTTCAAATGCTGTAAGAACACCTGTTCTTCGGGGAATATCAGTTGCAGGTATGTTAAATTAAATTTATTGTACTGAGCGTACTTATAAGCTTATGAAAACTTTTAGATCAAGCGCTATATGTACCAGACGAAGCAGGATATTGGGCATGCTTAAATCATAAAGACATTAAAATACCCATCTCTCGCGTCAACGATGATTACTGCGACTGTCCAGATGGAAGTGATGAACCAGGAACTTCAGCCTGCGCGAATGGAAAGTTCTACTGCCAGAACAAAGGTCACGTACCAGGAGTTCTAACTTCATCTCATGTGAATGATGGTATTTGCGATTACGACGTCTGCTGCGATGGATCAGATGAATGGGCCGGTCTTGTTAAATGTGAGAACAAATGCCGTGAAATGGCTGCCGAGCGACAGAAGCGTGAAGCAGAGATCAGAAAAGCGCAAATTGCAGGATGGAATGCGCGATCAAAACTAGTTAGCAAAGCAGCTACTGCCAGATCGAACCTCTTGAAAGAGCAAGCTCAGCTTGAAGCACAACTGAAAACAGCTAAGGCAAAGCTGAAAACCGCTGAAGAAGCGGTCAAGATAGCCGAAGTCGATTCATCAATGCGCGTTGGTAAGAAAGGGAACCCCTATGCTGAGCGTCTGAAGGAACGCGTAGCGGAATATCAAAGAGCAAAGAAAGCAATGCTTGAGCATATTGATCGACTCGAGCATCGTCTTGAACAAACCGAAGATATTTTGGAGCACTTAAAAGAAGAGTATAATCCAAATTATAACGACGAGGGCGTCAAAAATGCGGTTAAAGCCTACACATCGTTGGAGGAAATACCACTACCTCCTAACAAATATGATGATTTATTAATGTATCTGAATGACGAAACAGATGAAGAGCTATTCAAAGAAGAGGACACGGAGTCAGATCCAGATTTGAGTGAGTAAACACTAGTCTTTCCGTTTAGGAGATATTAACACGGCATTATAGTTGACTACAACTCCTATATCCCCTTACAATGGAGAGTTTGGATTCATGAGAAGAAACGCGAATTGACTCAGTTTCTCGTTGAGCACGGATTACTTGCTAGTCGCGATTTATCTGATGCTCCAAGCGTCAAGACTGCTAAGAAAGAACTTTCAGATGCTAATAAGCAGATCAGTGATCTGGAAATCAAAATTACTAAAGTTACGGATGATCTTTCTGCTAATTTTGGTCTTGATGACGTTTTCCGGGGTCTGGCGGGCGAATGCATTGACGCGGAGAGCGGCGATTACACGTATGAGCTATGCTTCAATAGCAAAACAGTACAGAAGCCTAAGAGCGGAGCTCAGACAACATTAGGGTAAGTCGTTTTCATTCATAGACATTTTAGAATATCTAACAATTTCCAAGATCTTTTGATCGATTAGAAGGTAACAAACTGTACTTCACAGAAGGAACCAAGTGCTGGAACGGTCCTCATCGAAGCACAGTCGTTGAGATGCGTTGCGGCGAGAAGAACAAGCTATTATCGGTCTCGGAACCAGCAATGTGCGAGTACCTGTTCAAAATACTGACTCCAGCGGTATGTACTTCGCCAGACACTGCCAATGCAGGGAAGGTGCGAGATGAGTTGTAAAAGATAGAACTACAGCAAATCTTTCACATTAATGTACATACATCGCATGATAGATATGACGTAGAGCTATAGAATCTGATCTTGATCGATCATGTCGCTTCGGTACGAAGTACAATGGCAATAACGTAGTCGCCGTCATGAGAAATAGAGACTAAAAATTTCTCAGCTGGGATACAGTCCTGCCTTGTAATAGACGGACGAGCACCTGCAGATTAGGACAAATTTTACTTTGAGGCCCCTTTGAACTTACCATTTGGGTCAACTGTACTCCATTCTTTAAATTGAAATGACTTTTGTCGCTTTGTATCCAAAGACTTGAACAGCGCTTCTTTGACCGCCCAACTACTCGCATCAGCTCCTCCACTGTATCACCACATGATTCAACTTACCATCTCCCTAAAAAAATGTTCTTTTTATTCTCTTCGTACAAATCGTATTTCGTTAATTCGTTCTGATGTAATATTCGCTGTGGAAACTTTGACTTGTAAATCGGCTTTCTCGAAAGTAGCGACGTTATTCGCGGAAGATACAGTAAGTCAATCCCAATACCCGACACTTTACAGCTGCCTTGTATATTTGCTATCTCAGACTGTAGAAATGAAATAGCCTGAGGCCGTAACATTATTATATTTTCATTGAGTTTTGTTCATGCGAGGACTTGGTTGTTAGGACTTCGGCCTGTAGAGTTCAAAGCCGCACGCCGGGTACGATTTAAGCGAAAGGTTAAAATTGTCTTTAGAGAGGTGACTTTCAGTCAATTTGTCAATTTACATTAGTCAGACTACAGTATTATATTTTAATCTGATGGTTTTGATTGCTCATTATTTTTTGCTTGCAGTCAGTTTATTATTCCGTATATTTTCCTTTGTTATCTTGTACTAAGTAGATTTGAAAGTTTTGGGCATATTCCCATATCGTTCTGTTCACAAGCCCACTGATTGGTATCAAAGCAACGCTTATTCCTCATCAGTAATCTCGACCTTCTTAAATTTAGCATTTTCCTCAGAGAGCTTAGGCACTTTGACGTTCAAAATTCCATTCTTGAGACTGGCTGCCACGTGTTCCGAATCAACGGGACTGGGAAATCGGAATGCTCTGGAGAATTCACCGTAGTATCGCTCAGATGCCCAAGTAGTTCCAGTAGATTTATCGGTAGAAGTTACTTCGTTTGACGAGGATTTGGTAGCAATGGTGGAATCAGGTTTGGCAGTCTCTGCAGCAGCGTCAGTGGCAGGTGCTGATTCAGTGTCAGGCTTGAACTCTTGAGATTTATCGATAACACCCTTAATTCTCAGAGTTTGTGGGTCCACGAATTGCAAATCTAAATTTTTCTTTTCAACGCCAGGAAATTCTCCTTGCAGAAGAAATTCCTTGTCGGTCTCCTTGACGTCAAAACTAGGAGTCTTAGAGAAAACAGCCTCAGGTCCAAACCAGGAGTTTGAGGAAAGTGGAGCACTGAAAAATGGATCCTCAAAAAGCTTCAATACATTTCGAGACCCTAACGAATGAGATGGAGATGAGTTGAAAAATCGAGAGAGAGACATTTTTAGTGAACTAATGTAATCAGATGTAGTAATGCTGTTCGATAAAACAGTGGTTGAGGGAGAGCTATTAGAATGAGATCAGACGGGCATACTTATAATGCAGAGTGCATTGATAAAGGAGCAGTCTGGAATTGTTGCATAAACAGTTTACTCCGATTAGAAGTTATAACTTTTTTAGTGCTCTTGTTGTTGCAAAATCGCATCATTATTTATGCATCAAGTAACTTACGTCATTTTCAGAGTATTACCTACTAAATTGGGATTCCATAACAAAAAAACTACCTGTCTTTCCAATTGAGCGCTATAATTCTGTATATCAAGTGTGTCTATTTTAAGCAGACCAATGCATATTTTACATTCTAACTGTTAATTAGCCTTCAATAATCTGCAAATCGTCAAAGGTAGGATCCAAGTAAACTTTATTCAACTTATCCTGCATATTCCGTAATATCCGACAAAGCCGCATCATAATCGACTAATATCTCAATTCTGTAAGATCAACCCAATCAACCATTAACAAAGTTAATTTGATCCTATTCCTTTCTTCGAAAATAACTAATCAATTAAGATATCTTGCTCCGTAACCGAAATCATCTAATTATGGCTGACATCACTCCCACGTCAAGTTTGTAATTAGTGAGGAAAGCGATTTAAGCGAAAGAAGTTCTTGCTATTTAATTCAGATTGCTCTTTCGAAAGACATCAAGAGTGCTAGAGTAATAGTTATTGCGTAATCATTGAGAGATCTCTCACTGAATATATGCGAAAATAAAAAAAGCCTTAATGCCTGTAAAATATTTGGTAAGCATACTTTTCTTACCTTTTGGTATCTCGCGATCAATTAATTCCAGCAGCTCCGTTGCAACCCCGTTATTCATTGACATCTAGGACGCGACTGGTGTGAGATCTACATCTCTAATGCTTAAACCATTTGCTGGCAGCTTGATCAAAAACTAATTTTAACACAAATCAAAGCAAAAAAATAGTCGAGTCCAAATCTCTGCTTTGCTAAAAATTGCAATCTTCCGCTATAGATCTGCGTTCATATACTCTTGCTCATTTAGGATGTCATGAAAAAGTCAGACCCATGGATAAGTTGTTATCTATTAACTATTTGAAAACACAGATAAAACGGGAAATCTTGCAAGATTGGACAGAATTATGACTGAAATCTCATTCCTCCCATTACAGGGGAATGCCTAGGCTAAACATGGATCTTATTCTCCGTGCTCAAAGCCGTCAAGTAGCATCAAGTGTC
>JAJLWK010000384.1:0-14151 GCA_030570675.1 Myxozyma neglecta | reverse complement strand
CTACTCTCGAGATGGTTACTCTATGATTTTGTCGGCGTTTACGACGCATTCCACGCCCACCATCAACCAAGGGAAATGCAACTGACACAATGACTCTGCACCTACATGGGCAGAGTGGAAACTCAGCTCGGATTCCTTTTAAACCGCCAATTATTGCGTGACACCCACGCAAACTCTGTCAGCACAAAACTCTGTACCTAGAAGCACAGAGCGGAAACCTGATATGACGTTGCCGCGGTCGATAATGCAACTTACCTTTGATCATTGATGAGTTTGGTACATATAAGATTGTGGAATCGCTGATGAGAAAAGTTTTGAAGCATCGATGAATGCTTAGAGAATGAATTTGTCGTTTTACCTTTTACATTTTTTGTTTATTGTTTATTGTTTAGTATAACTGTTTCCTCATAAACGAGGAGTCATGGGATTGGAAGATACAGAGTCTATATTTTTATAATAGAACTTGCAGTGAACTGCAACTAATTCACCATTTTGATATGAATGTAGAAACAGAAGGTGTTGGTTCTGGTAGCATAGGTAATTACAACACAGTCCACATACCCCGTCAGATAATGAACGGCAAGAATGACATTTTGCATTAATAACTCTATTTTGCACTTTGTTTTACTTTTGCTTTGTATTGTTAAATAGTTAGTATGTGAATGTGGTATAAGTGATGGAAAGATCTACAGGAGATTAACTATTTATTTTGTAAACGTCATACCTTTAAGTGAATACATTAATGATTATAATAATATAATAATATAAAGTATTTTTTTTGCCAGTTCAACACCTGTAACTCGTTAATTAGTGTTTACGTGGTTTCACACGATTTAGAATAATTCTAGTTATTTGCATGAATGCCTATCGGTGACGACGTAGCACATAACACACGGCGATGCTTCCAAACTTATTTCAATAAGATTCTGAGAATGGTATTGAGCTACGCAACCTCAGATCTTTTCTTCTAATAGCATGATTTGATGACGATGCAGTATTTAGTACTATTTGAGTATATCAATAAAAATATTTGTCTTGAAAGTAGATTATTATTTCTGTCGACTGAGGATAAAATCAATTGTCAGGTAAAATTGCACTGACTGAAATTCTGTCATTTCCAAGACTGTAATTTCATATATTTTAACAACTGCTCGTTAACTTTAGATTAAAGAACTGTTTTATTATACAGCAAGACAACACCTCTACTTCGACTTTAACGAATGGCATGGGGTAATCGAGTCAATCAAGCAAAAACCAGCTGTTTCTGTTATTAATTGTTCCTATATGTTTAAATAGCTGAAAAATTCATGCTTTTTTGAATTAGCCAACGGCGTATAAAGCAATTAGAAGACTTTACTAAAAGTATCGACGCGTTGAAATATTGGGGAATTAGTACGCTTTGTTGCCCTTTATTATGTGATACAACAGAAATCTATGGCAATATTGCACAACAGTTGGCTTGTCTACGGTTAGGCTAGTAAATTCTATGCCGAGAACTTGTTTGATACCCATTAATAGAATGTATAGTTGGGATCATATTGGATCAGCATACTAGCTATTACGTCTACGCGCGTTACATAAGTCTACAGTCACCAAATAAATCCACAAAAGCTCGAAATCAAGATCCGGCCAAAACACAATAGCGGAAGAAGTGCAATTTGGCTGTTTATAACGGAGCCGCACCATCAACAACATTATGAAGGGAAAGGGTAGAGAGTGAACTGGACAGCGATCAAGCTTTTTAAGTTTAAACGGGTAAAAGTAAACAAAGGTTGCGGTGCACGTGTTGATGAACCGAGATCGCTCGCCAACAATAAGTAACCGCTGTCCCGCGCCTTTCGCCCTTTTTTTTTCTCTTTTCTTATGCACAGATACCCGTTATGCTAATTTTTAAATTTTTACGGCTTATTACGTCTGCAGCACTGTTATTCTGAAATGACGCACTGGTATAGCGAAGTTTGCGATGGATGAGGCCCTAGACGGAGAGGTGAAGATCGTGATGGTTTCGATTATCGTGCACATGATAGCTATAAAGTATTTTTACACACTTCTTTCTGTAAAACTCGTACAAACATTACAAAACAAAATCTAGCTTTATGCAGAAAAATTATTTGGAAGTATAATGGTTTAATCTCCAACATAGCTGCGACCAATTTCTCTACTAGGATTTTTTGACTTCAGTAGATTATTATTTTTAAAATTGATTTAGTTTTAGCGCCATACTTTAGTCTCTGAAGATGTAGGAAACTTTGGAAATAAAAGTTTGTTCATTGTAAAACTGGAGAGAACATTATTGAACAATTAATAGCTTCACGCCAAAGTTAAAACGTTAAATCAATATAACATCTACTCATTGACAGCTTGATATCACTAAAAAAAACAACTGGGAACTCAACATCTGCGCAAGGAATTCAAGGTGCTAAATTAAACATTAGTCGACACTCAAAAACTGTCAAACTTCAGTTTTTGAAAATTTAAAAAACTTCAAAATTAAAGCAATGTGCAAAACGAAAAGAAAAGAACACACCGATGTCTTTTTAAAAGTCTTAGCAACGCCATGGGAAGCGATAAGGTTGTTTGCCCAAGTATTGAAGTAAGCGTATTTCGGATCACTATTATAGGTTATTAGTAAGTGCGCAACTATAAGTTTGTACTACTGTTCTAGTGCCAAAAAGGTTAAATAGAATTAACTTACGTTGTTAACTTTGTCAAAAGGTCTTTTGAAACGCAGTCCGTTTCATAAAGTAGATAAAATCTCGCCAAAAATGAGGCAACCAAAATCTCCGGTATATGTCATAAGTAAGAATCTAGTTACGACTGACACGCAATTTTGTTACCATGCTAATAAAAAAAATGTAATTACCTAGAGTAGGAACCTCTGAACCATTAAAGAAAGGTCTCGCGTTCAACAGATATGGTTCAAATTTCTCGATTGCCTTGAAAAGTTCCGGAAGTGAGGAAAAGTCATTGCCATAGACGCATTTTCTATAAACAGGAAATATAGACTCCATAAATCGATCAGTCATGAGTCTGCTTTGCGCCAGGAGAAAGGGGTCAGTAATATTTATTTTATCTAGAAGGTGTTAGTTTGCAGAGGTAACTGCTTAAAATAAGCGCTGTCTTACCTTCGGGAACAAGATTGGCAATAAACTAACTATTGACTCTGTTAGTACAACAAACTGATGAGAAGCATACCGCTGTGGTAATAGCACTTTCAACTAATTATTATTACCGTATTTCAGCGATGGCACCTTTCCTACAATAGAATTAACAACACAACATCCCAAAAGCTACTGATAAGCTAAATAAAAAATACCTTCATGGTTAATCTCTTTCAAATACCATTCAGGCTTGTTTTGAAGATCAATTTCAACATATTCGTAGGCAACATTAGCTTGCTCAAGAGCGATCCATGTGCGGGCAGCCCAAGGACAACTTGTGAATATTTAATATTCCGAATAGCAGACAGACATAAATAGAATAAAAACATTTCTTGCATGACGCTGCAATAAAACGTAATAGGTTTTGCGGGAATAATATCTTCTGATGACATTAATTTTGCTTCAGTGGTTTACAGTCAACTGATCTTAACTATTGGTGGCAGGTGTTGACACTAAATTAACACGTACAGCGCAGATTTTTATATATGCAACAAAAAATATTGTTTTAATAATTTGATTAAGTTTTCATAAACAGTTTTACAAAAGTCAGCCAGCTGTGGTCATCCCGAGGTCGGTGTTGTAGCACAGCGATGACTCTGGGGTGGAATCAGGAAGTCATCACATAATCCATCACACATCAGCAAGCATAATTAGAGTTAACAGAAAGTTATTAACTGCATTTTATTTATTTCGATAAAACATTTTTTTCAAGGATTTTTTTTGAATATTTGCTGATGCGAAAGAGGGAGGAAATAGGGCTTCGGACTCCGACTAATCCTTTGCCGGAACAATCCATCAAACGGGAACTCTAAATTTCACACGAGCAATAAGCGAATATTTGTAGATTTAGCGTAGAAAATCTATGCATGTAAGACTAAAATGCTATGCTGACAGAAGCGGTGTTTTTATAAAGTGCGGTGAATCGCTTCTTTGCATTCTCTAAGACACAAAAGATTTACTAATATTGTACATTACAATGACGTCCCAGAAAGTTACCCCTGCAAAGCCAATCACTTTATACGGAAACTATAAGTAGGATTTGCTACTCATTTTTTTTATTAACTCACTAATATTTATTAAAACTCTTAGTTCCCCTTGGGGTGCTAGACCCATGATCGCGCTTAGCCTCGCTGATGTTGACTATGAGTTTGTCCACATTGACTTACAAAACAAGCCAGAGTGGTTTAAGGATATCAATCCTAATGGTATAGTTTTATGTGACTTCACAACATATACTATGCGGTGAAGTTAACTGAAGTATAGGAAAAATTCCTGTCTTGAAATATGGCGACGATGTACTTATTGAGAGGGAAGTCATCACCAATGTATGTCTAAATCATGTCTTTACAGCTAATTATTACTAACTTAAGTAGTTCATCTCTGACTTGTTCCCCCAAGGTGACTCTAACTCTCAACTGTTCAGTCAAGCTTTACTAACAAACCATACAGCCAAACTCAACTTCATCACGCCGCTTGAGCTGGCGCAAAGCAGACTTCTCACCGATCGCTTCATGACTTTTATTCATCCACTCTACAGCCAAGCTTTACATACTGGCGACGTTTCCAGTTTCTCCAACATCTTTGATGCAATTGAAAAGTTTGTGCCGTTTTTGCTTAATGCTAAGCCTTTTTTCTTGGAAAGAAAAGAGCCTTCTGTTGGTATGTACTTGCAAAATCATTATTTTTGAATGGGAGGAGGAAGTGGTGGTTAATGCGATTATAGCTGAGATTCTTGTGGCGCCGTTTCTTTACCACTTTTATTTCTTGATTGAAATTGGAAAACTTCCCAAGGACATGTTAACTAAGTTATCAACGTACGTATTATTTTTTATAAGCCACATAAAATTCACATACTAACAGAAAATTAAAAGTGATGAAAAGTATCAGTATTTCCATACTTGGGCTACCAACTTGATTCAGTACCCTGGCATTGAAAAAAGCTTCAACAGAGACGCGGTATGTATTTTAATTTTTTTTTCAACATTTGTTTTTGACTAACGCTGTTTAGCTTCTTGCTGTCTTGCCTCTGTACTTGAAGTAGATCTCATAGACGAAACTTGTTCGTTTGATTTTTGAGACAATACGTCGTTACTTAATACTTTATTCATTGTTTCGATTCTATAGACATCTATAAACGCCAAGTTGGCGAGATTTTCTAACAGAGTAATTTAATAAGATAATAAACGAAATAATTACAGCGTGGGCAACTTCCTGGCAACTTTTATTACATTCACGTGACCCGCTACCCAATCAATTTTAAAATTACCACAATATCACATTTAAACCGTAAAATCAAAAAGAAAATTTATTCTTGAATTCAGAACCCCTTAAACAAAAATAAATAAAGATCCAGAAGCTAAAAAAAAACTATTCAACACCTACCACCAGATTACACTAAACGACCTTACTCAAATCAACGACTCCGAAAACGAATTATTCATAATTTTTTCAAAGTCTTCAAAATTTCGTTAATTTTGTTTTTGAGATCAACGGTTATCAAATAATAAGGACAATTTACTTTGGTCCTAATCGCTGGGCAAGATGCTCGAGGTTCTAATGTATTCGTTAGCAACAGTATTTCGTTAAATTCTAAGCAACACTTGTAGTCCCAGAAATTCACGAAAAGAAAGAACTAAAATGAATTGAAAAAGGGAAAAACATACAGAGGTCTTGTCAAAAGTCTTAGCGACACCTTTGGAAGCAATGAGGTTAGTAGCCCACTTGTTGAAGTAAGCGTACTTCGAGTCGCTATAATAGTTGTCAATACTAAATCAGGTTTCAAACCCCACCGTTTTAAGCGCATCATATGTAAAACATTGAGCGCGTAACAAAAAAAAAGCAAGTTTAAAGGAAAAAATGACATACGTGGTAAGCTTGGTGAAAATGTCCTTGGAAACGTATTCAGTTCCAAGAAGTAAGTAAAATCTCGCAACAAAAGGAGCGATCAGAATCTCCGCTAAACATTCAATTAGCCTTATTCATCACCATCACAATCATCACCCTCAATAAGCGCAAAACAGATTTCATAGTATTAGAGAAAGACATACCAAGAGTAGGAACCTCAGAACCACCAAAGAACGGCTTCGCGTTCAATAAATACGGCTCAAACTTCTCAATACCCTCAAACAATTCCGAAAGCAAAGAAAGGTCACCTCCGTAAACGGATTTTCTGTAGACGGGGAAAACAAACTCCATGAAACGGTCGGTCATGAGACGGCTTTGGGCGAGAAGAAGGGGATCGGTGGGGTTCATTTTGGCTAGGTTTTGTTAGTATGAGAGAGAATAAAAGGAGTTGAGGAGTTTCAAGTACCTTCAGGGACGAGGTCGGCAATGAACTATTCATTAGCTTAAAAACTTATGAAACAAAGAAGAACTTACGGCAGTGGTAACGGCACTCTCGATAAGAATATCATCGCCATACTTGAGAGTAGGAACCTTTCCTAAATCACAGCATCAGCATCCTACCTACATCCAAATCATTTCAAAAAATTAGTAAATAAAATAAACACATACCACCAGGATTAACCTCCTTCAAAAACCATTCAGGCTTGTTTTGAAGATCAATCTCAATATATTCGTAATCAACATTAGCTTGCTCGAGAGCAATCCAAGTACGAGCAGCCCAAGGGCAGCTATCTCAATTAACAACAGTGTCTCTCATAACAGAGTAACTCAATTGATGAGTTTATTGACTTACATGATGCTGCAGTAGAATTTAATGGGCTTTGCGGGAATGAACTTTGCTAACGACATGATTTCCTGACGACAGAATGAAGGTGATGACGGGAACGAAGTTGACTTAAAGCCTTGGTCAACGATGACAAGCTTAATAAGCAATAAACCTTAAAACTTAAAATTTAAAGTCACGTGATAATGAATGCGTAAGGTGAGGTCACGTAGGCTACTTTTGAAGAACAAGCTACAAACGAACAAAATAAAAGATGAAGAGTTTACTAATTTTATTTGCGATTTTCGGATACGCGTGTGCTACTGCGTTGACGTACTCTGTTGCAGCTAATGAACGCGCGTGTTTTTACGCTGATGTGAAAGCGACTGGATTAAAAGTTGCATTCTACTTTGCTGTATGCTATTAGTGCCTTTCTTAACGACGACGAAGACGTTTGTTTTTTCTGGAGAAGAAGAAGAATTAATAAAGAAATAGGTTCAAAGTGGAGGATCTTTTGACATTGATTTTGCGATCACTTCACCGAGTCTTAAAACAATTGTCGATGGAGAAAAAGAACGACAGGGTGATTTCGTGTTTACCGCGAATGAAGTTGGCGAATATCGATTTTGCTTTTTGAATGAGATGTCTACGTTTGCAGAGAAACTCGTTGATTTTGAAATTGCTGTACGCGCGTTTTTTTTAAAAAATCAATTCATTTGGGACTGTGATTAACGAGAATAGGTTGAGAATGAGAACAGAGCAGAGTTACCAATTAAACCTGCAGAAAAAGCGAAAGAAGCAGTGTCACCGCTCGAATCCAGCGTCGACACAATCTCCGCCAAACTGACTTCAATCTCGCGTACTCAAAAGTACTTTAGAACCAGAGAACACCGGAATTTCGCGACCGTGAGCTCAACTGAACGACGGATCTTTTGGTTCTCGTTGGTGGAATCTGCTGCGATTGTGTTTATGGCTTTGGCTCAAGTTTCGATTGTTCAGTTTTTCTTTACTGGAGGTATGTTTTATTCATGAAATTATTAAAGTGTATACGTGATAACTAACAAAAAAAACAGCTCGTAAGGGATTTGTTTAAAGCAAGGATAAAATACAATGTATAGTGAATAGTAACAATAACAATAACAATAACGATAACGATAATGATAATGACAAAAGGAATATACTAGCGTTTCATAGAACGACCAACAGAGCCACCATAACTATCAATCTTTAATTGTGTAGAATGAATAGATTCTTGAATCTTTTCAAGATCCTTGTTTAATCTATCGCGTTCAGCAATAAGACGCTGTTCCCATTGACGGAAACGTTTTTCCTCAAGTTTAACTTGTTCGGTGAATTGTCGTTTCAATGCCTCTTCTTCTTCTTTAAATTTAGGATTATCAAGCTTTCGAGGCCGCGCTTCGCCGAATTTACGTGTCTCCATTTGCTGCAGTCGGTATGCTTCGTAGTGTTTTTCCTCAGTAGACGAGATGAGATCGAGCATGTCAATACGGATCAAAAGGTTTCTAAGCATGACGAAATCGCAGTGATTTTCGTTTTCGACTTCAGCAACACCCCAGAGGTATTGGCGGCCTTTAACGACGCGTCCGTCGGGAGTTTGCACGTCGGTTTCGGAACCAATGACGGCGTAGGGCATGGCTGCGATCATTGTGCGCGCTTGGTCGGCCAATTCGGCGTCGGTGTCGTCAATAGGAGGACAGTAAACACGAATGTCGTGAGCGACGATAGCATCACGAATGCGTTGCTTGAAGGCTTGCAGAGCATCAGGGGAAAGAGTGTCGGCTTTGGCGATGACGGGGATGAGGTTGACGCGTGAGGCTAGACGCGTCATGACTTCGACGTCAAGGGGCTTTAAAGTATGTCCGGTTGGTCGAATAAAGTAAAGACAGGCGTGAACGCGCATATCGACGCGACTTTCACGATGAGGTTGCTGTTCCTGAATCATGAAGCTCTCGTGCTGATCGTCGAGGAAATCAACGATAGGAGCCCATGCTTCGCGGTTGTTGACGTAGTCGCCAAAACCAGGCGTGTCGACGACGGTAAGTCTGATTTTAAATCCGCGTTCTTCAAGCTCTGCTTTAGAGACTTCAATTTCAACCGTCTGAGCAGTCTGCTTTGAGTGGCGGCGCCGGTTGTCGGCGTAGGACTTGATTGAGGTCGCAAAAAGGGTGTTGATGAAGGTGGTTTTGCCTAAACCAGATTCACCGCACACCATCAGGGTGAACGCGGCTCCTCGCTTGGATACTATTTTGCGTCTGCGTTATTAGTACAAAATCAGTAAACAGTTTTTTAGTGCACACCTTTGCTCTGGAAGATTCGCAACACCGATTGAGGAAGCCATTTTGCGCTGAGGAAAATGGCCGGTCGTTTGTTTACAGGGGGTTCAATTAAGGAGCAGGTTGTGAGCATGAGGCGTTTGTACGACGGGGGTACGAGACGCAAGGGTTTAGGGTCATTCAATGTAAGCGTAAGGGTCTGTCAATTAAAGATTGCTACGCAGGAAAGATTTTATCGTGAAGCAACGATGAGCAGAGTGCGTTTGCCGATTGGACCGCTCCGCGCGCTGCGGATACGCTCAACAGCGCGATTTTCGACCGAGAGCAATGCAGCGAGTTTTGACGAGCAATTGGCGGCCATTCGCAGCAAATTAGAGCCGCCTCCGCCAGTGGCGGCGGAGCAGCAGGTGGCAGATCTGGCGAACGCTCAGGAGCTCCGAATGCGCGCAGACATTGGTTTGGAGCTGTCTGCGGACGAGCAGGCGCTGCTGGCGCGTCTTCGCGAGCAGAGCTCGAAACACAAGCGCTCGTTCAGGCCCGAGCCGATCGAGCCCGAGCAGGTGACTTTGCTGTTCCGCGCGGTCGCCGCTCCGGAGCACGTCGAGGCACTTGAGCAGCAGCTGCGCCGCTTCGCAAAGGCAAACACGAAGCGCCACGGCGGATACAAAGTCACGGACGCGCAGGCCGCCGCGCTCATCCGCAGCCTTGTCTCACGCGGGTTCTACAAAGACGCCGCAGCCATCGCTTGTGCGCCGAGACTGCACGCGATCGACCGCGGGCTCGAGGCTCTCCGCGCGTACTTCCTTTCCTACGCAGCCTACCTCGGCGTGCGCGGCCACAGCATCTGCTCCACCGCGAAAGTGGTCCGCAAGTTCAACCGCGGCCTCGAGAAGCGCGAGCCGGTGTCGACGGCGCTCGCGCTCGCCGCGCTCGGCGCTCTGGCGCGCTCCGAGAAAAACTCAACCGTGTCGCACGAGATCCGCGCAGCTTACAAATCCGCACTAGAGCGTGTCACTTCCGCGCTAGCGTCGGTCATCAAATCCCACCCGATCTCGACCCCGCCCGGCGCCCTCGGCTCAATGGCCCCGCCCGCGCTCAAGTCTATAAAGGACGCCCTGCCCGAGTTCGAGCTCGTCCTCCGCAGCCTGCGCGACTCGGCCCCGTTCATCGAGACCCCGAGCGTCGTACAGGACAACTTCCGGCTGACAAACATCTTTGAAACTAAAATTCCTGTCCTGCGCGAGGCCACTAGTGCAATCGAGTCGGACTCGTTCTCCACGCTCGAAGAACTCGAGGCCTCTCTCGCGCAGGTCCCTCCCACAGAGCCCGTCGTCTTCTCCGAGACCGCTTAATCCTTTCTTCTTTGTATATATCAATTTATTCATTCATCGGTTTCCTTCTCACTCTGTGCCTTTTAATTGGCGTCGTCTTATTATTTACTGCTGCACTCTAATGTAACACTTTGCGTTTGCTTCATAGATAGGTTATTGCAAGTGCAACTCTTACTTCCACCTAACAAACCCACGGCCAAACTAGTTCAACTGCCAATACTCATAAACAGAAGCAGAAACTGTTCTAAAAGATTTATATTGCAATTAGTCTTTTACTAGTAAGCTGAACATATCTATGCAAGTTTGACAACTAAGTAGTCTTTTCTCGAAGTGCAATCGTACCTGTGACTCTTTAAAGCCCTAGAAACAGCAATCCCTATAAAAGAAATGGCTCTAGAAACTGGTTTTGTCGTCCATATTTTGTTGAATTTCATAGTTCATACTTATGTTTTACTATTGTTGATTTCTATACTGTATTTTCAGGTTTTCGAACTCTCTACATTATAGAAACACGCAGAAAAAAAAACAATGTAATGCTTACCTATAAATGCATTACCAAGCAAAGTCTTGAGTCTACCATTTGTCAGTACATTTCATAAATTCTCATCAAAGCATTCAATACTTTAAAATTTCTTCATCATATAGATGCGTCATTGAAATTTATAAGTACCGGGTACAGAGTCCTCAAGCTTTGCTTGATTGAAGCACTTTTGTGCTTTTTATTGTTTTTTCTGTATAACGATTTGTTAGTTTTAGATACTTTTTTTGGACTTGCCTATTTTCAAAGTATTGCTTGGTTATGAATGATTGTTGATAAAAGTATGTAGGTTGCTTGATGTAGATTAGAGTGGCAAGGTGCAGATTTTTTTGTTGTTGTAGGCGTGTTGTGCATTACGTACATGTGTCGAAGTCGGTATCAAAAGCAGAATCGAAACAAGCCAAAACCAGCACCCTGTTTGATTTCAACGGGTATAACAAACAGCAAAACAACAGAACAAGACTAGACAAAAAAATTTACCAAAATAATAAAAATATTTAAACAAACAAACAATCAAACAATGCGCGCAAGGCGGAAACTAAAATCCGATCCATGCTGAGGTTGCTGAGGTTCCTCGCCTAATTTGGTAACTTCAATTGAAGGGTGTGCGTACTCGACACCAGAATTGAAGCAGCAATTTCTTCTCTTTTCCATGTGAGCCTGTTAAATGAGTTAAAAAATAAGAAGCATATGATATCATTTTCAAAAACCCTCACTTTGCAATAAGTGCATTATTGCACCACTTTAAGCAACATAAACGGCAAGCCCCAACGTGACTCTCAATCAAGTACAAAGCACATATGCTTGCATTAATGCGCACACAAAAGTGGGTGTTGTACCTTTCTTAACTAATTTAAAGTTAGGCGTTAACGATAGAGTTTAGTTTAGGAACAGCTCAGATTCTAGCAACTGATTTCTGCCATGAAATTTGGAATTCAGTAAGATTACTAACAACTAATAAAATCTTACAATGTAAACCATGCTCAACTCGTACTTTGTATACACCATCACACTCTAATATTGCTTGCATTAGTTACTAACATGGGCTATGCAAATTTTAGAAAATTAAATCAAAATAGTTACGGCCGCAAAAGATTACTTAGTTTACATACAGCAAGTGTTCTCTATTGAGGTTTTCCAATAGTTTTAAGCACAATGTCATTTGCACAAACTAAGTGGCTATTGGTCACTATTCACACAGAAGCAGCATAAAAATACATACTTTTGGACCCTTGGGATGGAGCCAATTTGATAGGATGTATAAACTAGAGTGGCATCGATTAAAGACAAGTAAATTAGCAAGGTTGACAGATTTGTATCATAAGATTCTTATCGATTTAAGAATGCATGCAGTAAAATTTTTTTTATTCTTATTAGCTAGAAGGATGACTTTATTGGATTATTTGCAACAGAAAGCTTTAAAATCATTACAATATTATGAAAGACTATTTCTATTAACAGCGCTTAGTTTTCTTTTATTAAGAAAAAAAGAGCTCAAATATTATACAGCAAGTCAATGCAAATATCACAAAATAAAAACGAAAATTGGATTCAAGAAATTACACTTACAATATAAAATAAACACTTAAACCTTCAGCATACTGTTACTCGACATATAAAAAGTCGGGGAACTGTATGCTGGAGGTTTAAATGCTCATCAAATTTCAAATGCACTCCTCCTTTTTCTTATCTTGTCAGACCTCAATCAGCTTTTTGTTTTGTCATAACGGCGTCTTGCCTTATCCAAGACAAAACAGAAACTTCAGACGCAGTGAATAAAAGCGACTTGACACTTTTTTCAGTAATCTTCAATGTTTTTGATCTTCAGAAACACTTTTGTAGCATTAGCTGCGTGATAGTCCAATCTTCGCGTCCTAATCAGCATTGACCTCTAGTTCACTACCAACGAAACGTTATATTAATCAGCACTATAACTGCGTCATAATTACCCGTAACTTCACTACATCGAGGAAAAGATTTATTTATAACATGAGCATTGTTAAGAAAGAAGACTCACATCATTAAGGACCCTTCCTGGCTCTTATATAGACTTTCATTGCAGCAAATTGATTAAAAAATATAGCAAAACATTTCTCTGCAAATGTACTAAGAATAAATTGTTTGAGAGTACCTTCAAAACTGTAAAGAAGTTAGACTAAATATCAAAATGCCAGGTGTTGAAACCAATAAAGTATGGAGACTTTGTGTTTTAAAACAGCTGGTAATACAGCGAGTGTCTCTTTCTAATGAAGCAGCGCGGAGGGTTTCTGCGGCAGCGTTAAGTTGGTCTTGGATGTTGCTCATGTTGAAAGGCTGTATTATTGATTGAATCTTCTTTCATTCTCCTGCCCTTTACCAGGATATGTCACCCTTTACTATGCTCTACAGACCCAGTCTTGTCACGCCTAGCCGGAAATACCTACTCCGGTGCTCCGGTGGTCCGTAGCTCTACTTGGGACTTATTTAGGAGATTGACCTTCCTATTACCCTTTTGGGTAACTTCATGCCTGATCCCTCCAAGAAGAGTAACCCTGTAACCTACTCTGTTACCCGGTCTACTCTCTTAGTCTTACATCATGACACTCTTGCTTGTATATTGTTCTTAATTTTTAAATAATAAACTTTCTTTTGCAAGTTTTTTTAATCATTGTCGGAGTAATAAAAGTAAACTATAAATCTTCTATGATGAGAGGTTTCTGAAGAAGTAGGAAAGTAGTGTCGTGAGCAGTTGGAAACTAGATTACATTTTACTGCTGAGATGCACTCCTACTGCGTCTTGTGGCAGTCATTTTTCATGTGTAAGGTAATGGTCATACAGCTCAGTAAACTTTTGAATGCAGTTAATTTCTGCATCTGCGTTCTTTTTTTTATTTTTGACAAAAGAATGAATAACATTTATAGCTAAATTAAAGATATTTCTCAGAAATGATTGCCTCTAGCTTTAATTTCTGCACGTTATTTGGTACTATACATTTAACAAAAAAAAGCTGACAGCTTTTTGAACCATTTTTCTTCATTTAACCTGTAGTCCCAAGTAAACTATTCGGTCTCAATCCTTTAACCTGTGCAATCACTACTCTGTGGTGTATTATATAACTCTCTGAAAAGAGACTATTTCAAATATAATGGCAAAACAGCAAGAAGCTAAATAGCATCAGTA
>JAJLWK010000383.1:0-14141 GCA_030570675.1 Myxozyma neglecta | reverse complement strand
ATTCCGATTTGTCCTTGGACAGGGCCGAGTGATTAAGGGATGGGATCAGGGTCTTTTAGGGTGAGCATACATACGACTATGTTTGAGGACGGGGACTAAACAATTAGAATGTGCATCGGAGAGACTCGTCGGTTAGTGATTCCACCAGAGCTTGCGTATGGTAAGTTGAGAACTACAAGTGATGATAAACGGATGCTGACTATGAAGGTGACCGAAGTGTTGGAGGAATTCCAGCTGGATCGACGCTTACCTTTGATGCAAAGTTGCTGTCAATCGCTGGCTACAAAAATAAAAAAGACGAGTTGTAAGAAGAATGTATTATTTAACAATGTTAATCTCTGCCATTGTCGACGCCAGATTGGCGGTCGATAATGGCCCAAATGCGATCCATTTTGTAACCGCCGACGTCGTCAGCAACGTAGAACCAGCGACGGGTGCGAATGGGGTCAAAAATACGCTCTACCCAGTTTGCTTTCTTTTCTGTAGATGTGGAGGTAGAAGATGGTAATGAAGACGAATTCAGGCTGTCAGCAGTCGGGGGCAAGACTTCGAGATTGACCCAGCCAAATCGGCGACGGGCGTGACGAATATCTTGAAGACGCACGCGGCAGCTGTACAATCCACGGCCAAAAATTCCAATGCACTCAAATAGGAATTGTTCATCCTTCACGAGTTGGTCGACGTCTATTTTCTCTCCTGCTGGCTGCGAGTATATGCGATAAATGCGCGCAACGTAAGGCGTCGTCGTCCACATAACCAGCGGAAGTCCAGCCAGTGCCGGTATCCCAACCAATGCAGCTAGTCCAATTGAAACTCCATCCATCGCAAGCATTGCACCCGCAAAGTAGCCGCCAACACCTGCAAAAGTCCACACCGCTCGTTTCGTCGCCGCTACGTGGAACGCAGATGGCGCAGTATATAGCGGTTCTCGTGCCACACTTTCGTGTCGGAGGTCAATCTCCCTTCCAGCGTAAATCCAGGGCACATGCGGACCGACTCGTATTTTCTTCGCTTGAGCAGGCTCTGCCTCTGGATTTGACGGATCAATTTCGCTCATGACTGTCCGTATAAACACCCGACTTCCTACCCTTTCTTTCCCTCCTCCTATCCTTCCCAGCTCCCCAGCCAGTATTCTCCTCGTGCTACTCATACCTGATGTCCGCACCAACAGCGACTGTATCCGCATTGTTGTCCGCATTGCTTTTTTTCTTATTCTGTTTCTCTTCTCCTAGCCAAAATCAACGATATTTTTACGCCGTAATTGGTGCGGCTCTATCTTAGTTCCTGATTCTTTTCCGTTCGTTTCAGCTTCTACCTCGCTTTGTATTCAAATTTTATTTATTATAGGTTCTAATAGTACATCTTTTTTGAAGAAAAAAAGTGATCTCAATTTTAAAGATGTTGCTGATATTTTTTAAAAAATGCCAGAGAACAGCGTTGCGTAAGTTTAAAGCTGAGCTCTAAGTTACCGAATTATCGTAGGAAGTAGACAGTAAACACATCATTAAAGTCGAGCTAAACTATATAAAGAATGTAAATAAATTAGTAAAACTTGATTTAGGAGCAAAATAATATTTTTTGGCTTGTATGAACCTCTTCATATGAGAGCTATATAACGGTCTATATTATAGATAATGTTGGTCCAAGATACTTTTGTGGATCTTGAACGATAAAAAGCTGACCAGTAATCTAACCAGTCTTCTCCCCTTTCAGCATTCACACCTGATTTCAGTAAAATAGAGTGAAAAATAATTTACTAATATAAAATATTGAGCGCAAAGTTTAACGTAAAATATTAACTGTTGAAAAATATTTCGTGGTAGTAATGAGCATTTCTTTTGTTTTCTCTTCAGCTTGGAAGCAACACATGAACAGAACCGAATTTTCTGCATAAAAACTGACATTTTTAATCCGTGAAAGTATTTCTAGAAAATAATTTAATCCTGTAAATATTTTGAAAAAATTAAGTAGTAGTGCTGATAGTCAATTTCTGTGATTCCTTTTTCTTTTAAGGGCGTGTGCACCGGTAAAGGTACACAGTGTACATTTCCGTTGAACTGATCCTTGACACTAATACCTACCAAAAATAAAGTAAATAACAAATCGCATTATTAAAGACAACTCCTTCTCTCACTTTTCTCTCACTTTTCTGTTAATTTTTAGATTAATTACCTTTGTTTATATAAAAGAGTTTTTATATTTATAGTAGTCATGATAATTGTGGTGTATGTTCATAGAATTGAAAGGGATAGAGGATGGATGGCCCTGGTTGGTAAATAACGGCACCTTAGCACCTTAGTTTATCTTCCATAATTTTGACGTCTAGTAAATCTTTTAGTCAAGTAATCTCTTTTTGACTCAAACAATGCTTACTGTTGCGCAAACTTGTGCTGAAACTTGCCTTTCCCATTGCCGACGGCTAACTCAGTTCTTTCTCAGACTCACCCTACTATTTTTATAAATTTGAATTTCAAAAAATATAATGACAGCGTCTTTACAACTTAGATGTATGTAACTGTTTATTCCTGCTTGAATATTTCTTTTATCTCATAGTTGGAAGAAACAAGGCTTCAGAGATTTCAGGGTTTTCGTCAATAGCGTCTTTAGGGTTCGATATCTTCATTAGCAAGATCCTAGGTGAATCCATAGCTACTCTTTCACTAGGCAATGATCATTTCTTTAATTACAATACAAGAACAGAAGGTAGTATTGAGTCATCTGCAAATGAAAATACTGGCAGGGAATAAACATATACGTGGAAGATTTCTGCCGTTGTCGCACAGAACACAATAAAAACAAACGCTTGTTACTAAGGGTATATGCATACATGTCGCGTTCTCAAAAATTAACAATATGTAATTATAACTACTCTCCTGTGACAATTAAGCGCTTATCGCGCTGGGCCCACTCTGTCCAACTGCCATCATAAACAATGACTGACTTGTCAGAACTCATGATTCCGGCGCGATTAAGCGCCGTCTCCAAAACGCAGGCGGTGACACCAGTTCCACACATGGCGATAGTTGTTTTGTCTGGATCAAGACCTTTGTCGATAAACAGCTGAGCCAGCTGGGGTTGGTCCTTGAATTGGTTTGTCTGTGGATCAAGGACCTCATTAAATGGGATGGAGATGGCATCGGGAATGTGGCCAGAGGGAAGACCGGGTCTGGGTTCGGGAGCTTCGCCGGTGAAGCGGGCGTGTGGACGAGCATCGATAATGTTGAATTTCTGTCGGAAGAGCGGCTCGATCACGACCTGCTTGAGGTCCGAAAAGGAGACCACTTTGTTTTCCAGCAAGCCCGGAGAAGAGTAGGGTTCCGCACTGGAGGCTCCAGATTTGGGCACTGCGTCTTCCGCCGAAGCAAGCTCGGCCGAGTCGATCTCGTATCCGGCCGCTTTGTACGCCGCGAAATTGTCGAGCAGGAACGCAGACGGGTGCTGAAACACGCTTAGTGTCCATAGCAACCGCGGCGCCGAGAAATTGCCCATTTTGTCGTAAACAACAAGCGTGTCGTCAGTCGAGAGACCAAGCTCGGCTAGATCACATGTGGATTAGTGTCTCGCTGCTTGTCGCACAAACGATTCCAAACGCACTCATCGCAGAATTGAACACTTCCACTGACGGAAGCATGTGAGGGTACGGTGACGATGCATCCTTGACCGCGTCAATATCGAAAAACCGCGCGCCTGGGACCCGTTCGTGCAGAAACTCGTCACGCCCGGAGCGGTTTGCGTTGGGAAGGTACCACGACGCGTCAAGCGGAACCACGCGCCGCGACGTGTTCTGCCGTAGTGCCACAAACGCAGCAGGGCTTAGAACCTGATCAATCATTGTTCGCGACGGCCTCAGTCTACTCATCGTCGTTGCTGCTACTTGACTCTCTCTACGCGGCTTCGTGAACGTAGTTAGCCGCAAAGGTGACCCTAACCGCATGCCTTTCTGTTCTGTCTACCCACAGCTTGCCCACCTTCCAACTATATTGTTAACAATATTAGACCCTCGTTGTGTACATAGTTCATTTCCAGTATGAGAGTCACAATAAACAGATGGAATGCTGTTGCGACGTGGCACTGGAATCACAGTCGAGATGAGGTTTGTGGAATCTGTCGAGTTGCTTTTGACGGCACTTGTCCAGCATGCAAATATCCTGGTGATGATTGCCCTCTGAGTACGTCGTGTGTTTCTGTTACTTTTTATTGTTTGATCAGTTGTATACTGTTATGCTAATTGTTAGTCATTGGTGAATGCAAGCATGCTTTTCACATGCACTGTCTACTCAAATGGCTTTCAACAGATTCATCAAAAGGTCTTTGTCCAATGTGCCGCAGGCGTTTCAAAACTGCTACAGAATGATTTACTGATCCATACATCGATTCGACACTGTGTAATTCCGCGGCTTGAACATGCGCTGGAGTTCAGTCCAAATGGTTTCCGCATCATGATTCAATTGCATCTATTTTGATTATCATACAATCCCTTTGCATCACACATCGCATTACAGTCTTTTAGTATCGTGCATAATTAACTATATCGTTACGCCTATTATATCAATATACATTTTCAGCAGCAGTTGTTTTGATTTAAGTCTTCTCAATCAATCTCAAGTCACGGGATAAACTCCGCACGTGATCGCTAATAGAAATTTTCGAGCGGCAAGATTCATTAATTATACGTTAGCAGTAATGACAAAAGAAAACAAATGTACACGCGAGGGGTGTGAAAACCCAGTGTCCTCGTTGCAATGTCCGACATGTTTAAAATACGACGTACACTCTCATTTTTGCGGTCAGGACTGCTTCAAGAAGTAGGTATTCAGCTTCTTTGGAGATTATAGTTGCTAATTAGTTCAGGGCATGGCCAACTCATAAACTTGTTCACAAGGAGCTTGCTGAAAACGTTCCTCATGATCCATTTCCTGATTACTCATATACGGGCAGTGTTCGTGCCGTATACCCGCTTTCGCCAATGCGAGAAGTTCCTGTACATATTCCGCGACCAGACTATGCCGAAGACGGTGTTCCGCGTTCTGAGCAACGGCTTATGCGCTCTACTAACGTGCACATAAACACACCAGAAGAGATTCAGTGCATGCGAGAGGCTTGTGCGCTTGGTCGAGAGATTCTTGATGGTGCGGCCGCTTTGTTGGCTCCTGGTGTAACCTCAGACGCGATTGATGAGTATGTTCACAAAGCTACAATCGACGCAGGTGCATACCCTTCGCCTTTAAATTACTACAATTTTCCAAAAAGTGTTTGCGTTTCTGTTAACGAGATCATCTGTCACGGAATTCCGGATCAACGTAAATTTGAAGATGGTGATATTGTCAACATTGACATTTCTCTGTACTACAAAGGTCATCATGCGGACCTGAACGAAACTTACTATATTGGTAAAGCTGCTCAGGACCCCGACAGTGTACGTTTAGTTGAAACCACACGTGAGGCTCTGGACGCAGCAATTGCGATTGTCAAGCCGGGTATGCCATTTAGAGAGATTGGCAATGTTATTGAAAAGTACGTCAAGGAGCATGGATGTTCAACAGTGAGATCGTTTTGCGGGCATGGCTCAAATACCTTGTTCCATTGCGCCCCCAGCATTCCACATTACGCAAAGAACAAAACACCGGGAGTAGCTAAGCCTGGGATGACATTCACCATTGAACCCATGATTTGCCTGGGAACATACAAGGACAAGATTTGGCCAGATAACTGGACGTCAACTACCATTGACGGTAAGCGCAGTGCACAATTTGAACATATGTTGCTAGTGACGGAAGGCGGATGTGAAGTACTTTCAGCGCGAAAGCCTACCTCGCCAGGTGGACCAGTAAAACGTTTTTAAATTATATTTTTATGATTACGATGGGTAGATGTAGATTGTGTAATGAATGCTCAAACTATCCTACTGTACAATTGATCCTTTGAACAAATTAGTCGTCCTCCCGTATGAGGGCAACAATCATGCTGTAAAGATAGAAAAAGAACATGAGCAAATGGAATCCAAGCTTGATGAAGCTCTCCTTCTTGTGTTCATTGAGAGTGCGGAAGATCTCTGTTGCATCAAGAAGATGGTTGTTGTTGAAAACCCTGATAGTCAGTAAAGCTCTACCGTTTCTGTTAAGCAACGAAGATATCATACTTGTTAATGTTGTAAGCTACAAGCGGAATGTTGAGCAAGAGCGCAATCCAGTAGCCATTGATGAGGAAAAGAAAGGTCAAAAGTGCCTGAACACCGGCCTCAGGAAGAATATACTGCGCACGTGATTAGCACTATGCAGTCGCAAGAAAGACAAAAGAAGACATACAGCGTTGAGTCGGTTGCAAAGATCAAAGACGTTGATGTAGTCTGTTTGTTAGTGATGAATCTCTTTTGATGTTTGTTTCCTTTTGGGCTGGGCCCAAAGTAATCGGACAAAACCTACCGCATTCTTCTTCAATCAGCACGTGTACCACAATTACCACAAACAGAATCAAACATACCCAAATCACTGTACATAATAGTGAAAAACACCTGCAAAAACAGATTCACCGCATTGAGGATGACCGCGAGGAGATACAACCTGGTTCGATAAGCAGCTGGACACAGACAAAATCAGCAATAGAGAAAGTCATGAAACATACCAGGCCTCGCCAGACATTTTGCTATATCTAGATATTTGTGTTAGTAACCTGTGCAACTAATATAAGAAGGCAACTAACAATTACAAAATAAAACACTTTCGAAATCAAAAGACGTCGAGACTTCGTTCGTGGAACGCCAGCGACGTGATCATGGCGCACAGCCATAGCACCGCCACTCAGCCACTATCTATAGGGTTTTATTTACGCATAGGGTATATTGACAATAGGGTTAGAGTTAGGGCGGGCATCTAGGCGAAGAAGGGCTCATCACGAGTAGACGAGTTGTAATCAGTTCCAATCAGGTCCAGATGGCGCCGTTCCTGGACGTGCCTAAGCGGGCGACTGTATGTATTATTTGGTTTTTTATGATTAACGATTGACAATATAGCTGTTTGGATGTGCTGCTGCCATCGCAGTGGCGGTAGGTGCCTGGACATATTTCGTTACAGATCCACTGCAGTCGAAACCGACCAGACATGAGGAATCCAGCGAGGATCCAGATACTACACAGCTTGATGGAACAGTTGATGCTGCGGAAAGTGCTCATTTGTTCACATTGCTACTTCAGATTGAGCAAGAGCAAAGGCAGCGGTTGGCATATGTCCATCGCGGGATCAGTTGCAATGGGTGTCGAGCAAATCCAATCAAAGGTATCCGGTTCCGATGCACGCAGTGCGTAGACGTTGATCTATGTGAGAAGTGCGAGGCGATGGATACTCACAATCGCAACCATATTCTGTACAAAATTCGCATTCCAATCCCTGTGCTTTACAATCCAGATTGGACTCAACGCACATATTATCCAGGCAGACCTTCACTGTTTACATCCTTGCCTCAAACGCTAAAAGTTGCAGACTGTACAGTACTTAGCATGAGAACACATTTTTCTGCTGCAGAGCTAAACGCTCTTTACGAGCAATTTCGCACTCTATGCGTTGTGGACGACCCGGTCTTTGGCGGCGCCATTGATCGTGACACATTTAAAAAGTTGTCGTCACGACTAGGATCGACTCCTAATCTTGTTACTGACCGTATTTTTGCCATGTATGACAGTGACAATAATGGGTTGGTATCGTACGAAGAGTACGTAGTGACGTTGTCTGTACTCACCAAAGGCACGAAGAAGGAGCGCCTGCTATGCGCTTTTCGGGCTTACGATCTCGATGATGACACTTATGTCAATAAGTCGAATCTCACAGACATGCTGTCTGCTTACTTTGACCTTTCGAGCAATATCGTTGGGTTCATGCTCCAAGCATCCGAGCGCGATATAATAGACTGGGATGTAGTGCAAGGACAACAGCCGCTTTCCTCAGTTTTTAACTCTCAAATTCCTTCCTTACTAGACATGCCATTACGCGAAATCCCACAGAAAGATCATGATGTGGAATGGCAGGTTGAGCGTGGTCAATCAGACGGAACTGTCGTTCCTCCGTTAAATGACCAAGAATACGACGCTGAACTTAAGCGACTAACGATGAATGCTATAGATCAGTTAGTTGCAGAGATCTTTATTGCCGCAGAGCCGGAGCATCGTGAGCTTGGTCTTTCGTGGGAGGAGTTTAGCTCGGTGGCACTAGAGAAGGCAAAAGGCATTTACATGGGCATTCTCACATGCTGGCTGGACTCTGCCACTTTCTAATGTATATATATATTATGCTAGCTATGTTACATTTTCATCCTTATCCTGAGCAATCTCACTATCGTAGATATCTTGTGCGCTATTGGTGCTTTCATTTCCGTCTTGTTCGCCTTCAGCGTCACTGTCGACTTGACTTTGGTTCTCGTTACTGTCACTGTCTTGTCGATCGTCGCCATCGCTTGTGTCGTCGTTTTCTTCAAAGCTTAAAACTCTTCCACGCATTTCGTCTTCTGTAATTGTAAATTCCAACGCACTCCGCGCCTCTTTGATCAGAAAATCGGAAGAGGCAATGCAATTTGTGATTGATGTGTTTAAAGCTTGATTGGTGGCGAACATTGTCTGATCCACCAAGTCTATAGTTTTCGGTTTCTCTTGACTAGTCTCGTCATCGCTCTCGCTCTCAGAGACCGACAGGTCCGCCACATTGATTTCTGTGCTGCCATTGCGGTGTATCCATCGTCTAAGAGCTCGTAATTCACGATTCTGAGTGCGCATTTCCCGTTCAAGAGTGCGATTGATAGATAATAGAGAGGTATTTGAGATTTCAAGATCCAGCACTTTCCGGTTTATTCGTGCCGCATCTGTAACCTCTGCGGCCTCGTCAGTGTCTTGCTCGTCATCTGCCTTAGACGGCTCTTCCTCTGGTTCTATTTCTACGTGCACTGAGGACAGACTTGAAGAGGAAAATGTCGGACTGCTGACAGGATAAAACTGTGCCGAAGTAGAAGGACGCCTTCGCGGCGAAAGCACTTCTTCGTCTCCATTTGCATAAAGAAACTTTGATGGCTGCTGAGTAGCGATGGTTTTGCGCGCAATTAGCGGTGGCCGATTGAGTATTTGCGGCGTTGGTCGTAGCCGGGTATTAGATTTGGTGTTGAGGGTGTTTAAAGATTTCTGCGGGGGTCTTTTAGCAGCTGGTGTCGATGCTAACCCCGGTGTGCTGCTACCCGGGGTTGCAGGAGCAGACTCTGACGCATAAAAGAACTTTTTTTGAGCTGATTGAGACAGCGGAGTAGCAGAAGTCTGAGGCAGTGGAACAGAAGAATACCGAGGCGACCGCGTGGTTACTGTCGGCGGCAGATGCGCCACGACCATATTCGGCCTCGATGGCTTTTTTGCGAGCGAACGAGCCGAAGCGGACGCATTAGGAGCCGCTATTGTCCGCCGCTGCAGCCCGGGCTCCAGTGATTGTCGTTGCTGCTGCTGCTGCTGCGGTTTGGCCGTCCGCATCCCAGAGCGCGATCAGGCACTTTCACCGGTCTTCGTCCTTTCTTAGCTCCTGCCCGGCCACTTTGGCTATCTGTAAACAAATAAACTGCAACTTTAAATTAACCCTAACCCGACTGGTTTGGGACTATATATCGTACTTTTTTGCGCTCGCCAGTTTCTCTTTTTTCTTTTCTATAATGTGTGCCGGGTTCAGTCTACGCTTGTGGTGGGATATCCTTAGTGATGTTCGGTACGCTGTGAGATGGGCGCTGTACGATGTCTACTTGTTTAATTACCAGTCAACCCGTACGGTCCCTGGCCAGAATTGAGTGGTTATTACTGGGCGCCTGGCGAGGACGAGAGGAGTCTCGTTTGAGTCGCCGGGAATCAGTCCGACCGATATAATTTTTTTTGTTTTTTAAAAGTAGTATTCGGATTAGTGTTGTAGTTTGCGGGCTTTCACCGCTTCGATGTGCGTTGCCGCAGCAACTTCGTAGACATCTTACCAATAGTAGATGTAAACACATGGACAAGGCTCGTACAGAACTTTTCCACTAAAAATGACTCTGTTAGTACAAAGACCGGTGTGAAAGGCAAAAGCCGATGAAAGTAATAATTGAAGAGGTTCGGCTTTTGAAGTACGCTGACAAAGAACGTCATCACTGATATCATCCGAAACTTTCCCTCTGTAAACTGTTAAACTTCATTACTATCGCGACATGCTACGGATTGCTTGCCGTGCGCAGATTGCGCAAAGGCAGTCATTAAAGCCGGTATTTTTTACAACTTCCGCTTTAAGAAAGCACTCGCATCAGCAAAATCACGACCACAGCCACGACCACCAACATGATCACTCTCCATCGCCGTCTCATTCTCATTCGCACAACCATGAACATTCTTTAGAACATTCTCTATTTTCTCACAGCCACACTCATGATCACACGCTACTGCTTTCAAAAGACAAAACAGATCCTGGCGTTCGCATAACGCGTGTCGGTCTTTTTGTCAACCTCGGCATGGCCGTGGCCAAAGGAGCTGGCGGCTACGTCTTTAACTCAAAGTCACTAATGGCGGACGCCGCCCATGCTCTTTCTGACTTGCTGTCCGACTTCCTTACTCTTGCAACCGTTCGTGTTGCGCTGAGGAAGCCAACGAGCGCTTTTCCTTATGGATTTGGTAAAGTTGAGGCATTAGGCTCGCTGGGTGTATCGGCAATGTTAGTGATAGCGGGGCTTGGAATTGGTGTTAATGGTGCAGAGTCTCTCTACGCACACGCTTTTGAGTCAGCGAGCACAGCCGTGTCGGTAGCAGCGGATCATGCACATGAGGGACTATTTCATTCACTTCTAAACCACTCGCATTCCCACGACGGCCCTCCGGATATCAACGCCGCATGGCTCGCTGGAGGTTCAATCATTATCAAAGAATGGCTTTTCCAACGGACAATGAAAATCGCCAAAGAAAAACAGTCCACTGTTTTGGCCGCAAACGCCTGGCATCACCGTGTTGATTGTCTGACATCAATCGTTGCAATTGTCGCAATCACTGGCTCTCATTTCTTTCACATTGACTGGCTTGACCCTGTCGGCGGCGTTTTAGTTTCAACCGCCATTCTTCAAGCCGGTATTTTATCTGGAAAGCAGGCTATGCTTGAACTTGCTGATCATTCTATGCCGCAAGAACAGCTTGATCTTGTCAACGAAGCAGCTAATCGTGTTGCACAATCCGCTTCAGTACTCGCAAATGAGCCGGTCTCTGTTCAAGTGCTCGAAGTCCGAGGAACAAAATCGGGACCTGTCCTTACCGCCTTTGTCGATCTTCGATTATCAACTGTTGACAATCATCCTATTTCCCTTGTTTTGGCAAACAAAATCGCAAATGATGTTAAAGCTGCTATCGCGGCTGATGTACATGGCATTAGAGCAGTTTACGTACGTACCTTCGACGAGCACGAGCAAGACATTAGCAGTTGGATCGATACAAAGTAAATTACAGTTACATTTTATAATTACTACTATACTATCTCATGCCGTTCCCATAAACGCTCCTCCAGCAATACATAAATTCCTTCGTGTAAAATGAACTTTATAAACTGGCGTCTTTTTTGTCATAAACGAAGCCATATGATCTGGTGTTGTGATATCGGTTCGTGTACTGCTGCTTCCCGCATCTTCCGTTAACAATGCAGCTGGCTTTTCAGTTCTAGTTGTGCTTGTAGGTGCAGTATTCCCACTCTTTGCATCCCAAACTCTAACTGTGCAGTCGGATCCAGCACTAACCAACACTAATCCTTCTTGTGAGAAAGAAAGCGAATAAATTGATGATCCCTTTTCATGACCACGCATTGCCTTGATCTTTTTTCCTGATCCTAAATCCCACAGCATAATAACACCGTCATCTGCTGCAGACGCAAGTGTTCGGCCATCCGGCGACATGCAGATTGTGGATACTGGCGCAGAGTGTCCGATCATGATTCGTACAGGTGAACCTTTAGCAACATCCCACATCCGACATGTCTTGTCACTAGATCCAGTCAAGACATAAGTTGAATTAGGATGGAAAGTTACACAGTCAACGTCACTTATGTGCCCAGCAAATATTCGGAGTGGATAAATATGGTCGCATGACCACAGACGAGCAGTCTGATCATGCGAAGCAGTAGCAAAATAGTGACCTATCGGGCTGAAAGCCACGTCCCAAACTGGATGAGTATGTCCCTTATACGACACCAAAGCTGTATATGTATCCATTGACCATAGTCGTGCCGATTTATCTTCTGAGCATGAAAGCAAATACTTGCCATCAGGACTGAACGACGCGCCATACACCGGGCCTGCATGACCAACAAGTCGCTGGCTAATCATAGGTTGTGAACCTTTAACTGCACTTTGCAGTTTCTCCCCTTTCAAACTCCAAATTTTTAGATAACTATCAGTGAATCCTCCAGCAACTAAAGTCGAATCGTTGGAAAATTCGAGACAATTTAATCCGTCGTAAGTGTTGTGAAAAGTGTACATACAGACGCTAGGC
The DNA here is from genome assembly GCA_030570675.1 of Myxozyma neglecta. NCBI lineage: Eukaryota > Fungi > Ascomycota > Lipomycetes > Lipomycetales > Lipomycetaceae > Myxozyma > Myxozyma neglecta. The sequence goes on along the minus strand of JAJLWK010000383.1, from coordinate 1,639 downwards.
AGTGAAGCTTCCGTAGGACCAATCTTTAAACGACTTCGAGCATCTTTGACGGCAGAAATTTCGTACTCTACATCGACGCTGCGATAAGGAGGAAGTGGGAGTACTTCTCTGACTGGCGAATCGTCATACTGCTTCATATCTTGAAATTCTTGAACCAGAGTCTTTCCAGTCTGAATCCCAGCAATGTCATTGTTGTCTTGCATTTTGTCATCTTCAGCTTTAAGTCTCATTTCGACCTCCTTGGCCATACGATCATCAAGTGGCATACGGCCAAGTCGAATTGGCTGAGAATTGAACCGTCGCTCTTGTCCGGAAGAATGGCCAGGAATACCTTCGTCAGGCCCTATCGATTGATTATACTCATCAAACTTGTCTGGCCGAGATGAAGTAACATTTGTATCGATATACTGATTAATTAAACGGATAATGATGGGACCACCGTTGCTCTCATTTTCATCAAGAAAGTGCAGGAGCAGATCAAAAGTAGTTCGCGACACATTCAATCTGTATTTATTTTGACGATACAACTTTGCAGTTTCATTCTCGGTTAAATGCTCCGGTAAAGTCAAACTCGACAGCAATTGAAGATCGTGGCCATGAAAAACTGCATGGTCAGGAGAGTAGGTATCAAAAAATCGACGAGCGAGGGGTGGATCTGGAGTTTTCGCGTCGGGCTTTTGGATAAGATAGAAATAGGTATGGACAAAGAGAGGAAAAAGAAGCTTTTGCAGTTCAGGCTGGAATATGTCCAAGGAAGTTTCAATCCAGTCTCGAAGCGATTTGTATGCTCTTATAAACAGCTGAGGGTCATCGGTACTGCTTTTGAGTAAGGAATCACGTGCAGAGGCTGAGGATTCAGTCGCGCTGGACGGACCAGGCGAGGCTGCGAGAGAGCTGAGTGGAGTCCGAGACGCACTCTCAACGCGGAGCATCTGTTCTGTTTTGGAGTAACCCTTTTTGGCGAGATACTCCAAAACAATGCGATTGAGATCCGCAGCCGAGTATTGTGGCTGTTGCGGTTGCGTTGGCTGGTGTGGTTGGGACTGAGGCTGTTGTGATTGTTGCTGCTGCGGTGGAATGAGCGACTGGCTCTGGGCCTGAGCCGACTGCTGTGGCGGTGAGATGTGCGATTGCTGCGGAACCGGCGTCGACGAAACACCGGCGCCGGCACCGGCAGCCGGCGAGTTAGCAGCCGACTGCGACATCGTGTTCACAGAGTTTTGCCCGGATATGATTCCAGAAGCGCCGGAAGATGACCCAGAATATGACAAGTGACCCGAGATTGGTGTCAGCGGCGGCTTTGGCGGCATCAAAGGACTCGATGCTGTGGACAGACTGCAGCCCTGAAAGTCGTGACAGACCTCTGTCTGGCGGAGGAGTGTTTCAAAATGCGTTTTGAAAAGTGGTTTGAACTCTAATTTGTAACTTTAAAACAGATTTTATGAGCCCTAGGGTAATGCAAAATTACGTGGGGAACGTTGATGGGATTAACATCACGTGAAAACAATTTCACGGGCGCGTGCCGTTGTTCAATAGACATAGGCGAAAGGCAGGAGATTTTGCTGCGGATGATTTGAGTCTAGTGGAAGCCTTGGAAGGTATTTAAATGAAAAAGAGTCGTGGTTCTAGGTTATTAAAT
>JAJLWK010000382.1:0-14208 GCA_030570675.1 Myxozyma neglecta | reverse complement strand
ATGGAAGAAACAGAATATCTAGGATTTGTGATTTCAGCAGATGGTGTTAAATTGATGCCTAGGTTAGTGCAAAATACCCTTGACTTTCCTGCACCTACCACCAAAATAAAAAGTTGCAAGTCTTCCTAGGTCTCATCAATCATTTTCGAAAATTTATCAAAAATCATTCACAATTAACTCATTGACTTACTGATGCTATCAGGAAAAAGTCAGGGAAGTTTCAATGGAATGAGGAACTGCAAAAAGATTTTGCCATGCTCAAGACAGTTATCACCAGTGCTCAGGTGTTACAGAATTGATTTCAAAGGATGCTTTGCTATCGAGATGGATGTGTCACTAGTAGCAATTGGTGCTGTACTGTTGCAAGAGGGTCCCTGTTGCATATTGCTCCAAGAAACTTGACAAACACCAACAAAACTATCCAGTTCACAATCAAGAAGCATTAGCAATAGTTCTCGCATGTCAAGAATGGTGCCCATTCTTGTACTTGCAGGAATTTGATGCTTTCACAGATCATAAAGCATTACTTTTCTTACCAACCCAAGCTGAGTTTGAAGAACATCGAATGATAAGGCTAGGACAATCCAGCATCTCTGATTGGCTAAGTAGTAATGATACAGATTGCTCACTTAGCAACATTCATGATGATGTTCACACTGAAAAAGCGATTGCATTTCTCATCTGGTAAGATGGCATATATCAAGCCATTACCTTAACCAAATGCACCAGCAAATTATCTTTCGTGACTATGGAATTCCAATTGAGAGAGCAACCTACCAAGCAGCCCTGACGGCTGCAATCAGAGACTGTAACAAAGGACACAAATCATTATATGATGCTGGCATCCTTCATGGCAATATCTCAGTCAAAAATCTAATGTTCGATGAAAATCATGAAAAATCCTGCAGGTGGGGCTTTTTGGTTGGTCTGCCCTCTGCTTCTAAATGCTCTGAAAAAGCTATTATGAAAAGAAATGCTAAGAAAAGAAATGCTAAGAAAAGAAATGCTAAGAAAAGAAATGCTAAGAAAAGAAATGCTAAGAAAAGAAATGCTAAGAAAAGAAATGCTAAGAAAAGAAATGTTAAGACTGGCACTAAGCTGTTTATGTCAATCGGAGTGTTGAAAGGAGAAATCCACTCTTTCATGGATGATCTGGAATCATTCTTTTGGGTACTTTTGTGGATATGTGTGAATTACAGAGGACCAGGCCAGAAGATTACTTCAACCACTCTTGATAACTGGAACAATGAGACAGATTATGCTTTAGTTGAAATAAAAAGGAAGATAAATTTTCATGAAGGCAATTTTATGAATTGGGCTACAGCAAATTTTTCATCTTATTATTTTCCTTTCATTCAAACTGTCAATAAATTAAGGGAAAAGGTTTTTCCAAATGATAATAGTTGAGAAAAAGAAGATCTTGAGCTGTTATTATCTATGATATCAATTCTTGATCAAGTTCCAAAGAAATCAGATTTACAATAATAGCATGACAGCTATACGCTCATATACGTCTTCTTATTTGAACCAATTGCAGAGAAGATTTCTTTATCTCTGAGGTGGTCGGGGATGCTAGAATAGTGAATGCACAATCTATAGCAATAGAACATGATTCTGTTCTCAGCTGATAAAAAAGTAGGCTTTAGAAAAGCAAAATAAAAGAACAAAAAAAAAATAGCTAATCGTTGTGTGATTGTGTTGGGTCTATACTACCGGAGGGAGGAGATCTTGTTATTGGTCATTTGTCTCATCCCTTCTGTTTGTCCTTTGTCTTAATTAATTACACTTGTCTTTCATTGACTAGTACGACGTTAACATTCGTAGTTCTTCAAAAATATTGTCTATATTTCTTATATTTGTCTTCGTATTATTAGTACGTCAATTCCCACTTTTGAGAAGACTCTGGAATCCACTAAGTCTACGAGCTCATTACACAATAGCTGTTACTAAATTGATCGAAAATGGGAAAAACCTTTTTTTTCTTTTGAAGAAGAAAATCGGACACATAGCATTTGTACTTTCAGCACATCAGCAACCCTTTGAAGGCTTATTATTGAGAAAATGAGGTGTTTCTCCTTCTTATCTTGCATAAAAGTTGCGGATCAATTGTAAGTGATTAAAAAAAGGTTGTAGAAAAGTTTCACCCGACTTAATTTCGTGAGGCTCACTTCGCCACCAGACAATCCCAATGCTCACGACATCTGATGACAAGTCTGAAGTTGCTGTTAAAGCAGCAATTAGCCCCAATTTTCTTTCAAACCTGTAAAGATTGGTTAGAAATCTATGGACTTGAAAGATATTTTGAAAGTTAATGATGGCGGCGAAGTCCTGTCGAGTTCAGAATCTAGTTCTTCAGTTGCCTGTTCTGCATCTTCGTCATTTACGCTTTCACCACAGTCAAGTCCATTGCCATCAGCAAAAACCATGAGGAACGAGAAGATCTCCTCTGAGAGACTTTACGATCCTGCAGAATATTTTCCGCCTGAGATTTTCACTGAAATTTTAACGTACATACCATTCCCGGTCTCCAGTCTTCTTCTGGAGGTCTCTCACTTATGGAAAAGTAAAGTGTCGCACTACTTTGAGACAAACACAGCAGCGTATAGCTACCTTGACTTCACGACTGCTATAACATCAAAAGGGTTGATAAACTGTGCGCCTACAGAACTCACCTCCTTGTCTCTTTCGCGTCTTATACAGAAATCAAAGGGAAATGTTCACACAATCCTTCTTCCCAGAAACTGGTCGTCGGATCATTACCACGAATTGTGGGAACTTACTCGAATGCTGTTTTGGCGGACATTGGTCACATACACTCGACCTCCTGACGGAAGCGAACAAGTGTCCTCTCGGTTATCTAATCTTCAAGTGCTCTCCCTGAATGTTTGCGCACACACAGTATTCCAAAGTTGGTCGGCACAAATCATTTTACCTGATGTCTCAATACTTTATAATTTGACGGATCTCGCGGTACCTGTTGAGTCGGCTGCTCAATTGGTTCGGTTTATGGCTCGTGGAGGATTAAGTACTCCTTCTTCTGCTGCTTCTTCCGGCACTAGTACACCGATCAAATCTGAGTTAAAATCACAAACTCTGGCAAATATGGCTATATGGTTTCCGAATTTAACCAGCTTGGAGTTTTATTATGATACGCATCCAAATTTTCATGTTCGGAACATAATTGGCAGCAACTCTTATTTTTCATCCATGTCGTTGTTACCTAAAGTAAAAGAGTTTAGAATAGTGGGTGCTGGTAAGGAGAACAAAGTAGTTGTTTTACAAAAAGTTCTCAGCAAACTGTTAGAAGCGATGCCTGCAATTGAAGTCGTTCGATGCACTTCATGTATGATACTTTCACAAACAGCACAAGAAACGCTGATAAACGACAAAGAGCGAAAGAGAGTAATTATCGGTCGAAGAAGAAGCAGTGCAGGAGGAAGACGGGCAAGTGCGACTACAAGGATTCATCCGTCGAATCCCGTATTTTTCACCGATAATCAGGACGAAGAACTGTTTTCCGACGAGCCAAGTAGCGATGAAGAGGAAGTAGCGAAGGTGACTGCTTTGGATTTACGAAAATATCCACATCTTAGAGTGGTGGACTTTTCTGAAAGTATTATTCCGTCGGTGCCATTACTTCCAGAAGGCTTAGAAAATTTGAAATTAACGAATGCATGGGTTGGCGATAGTTGGCAAGATTATTTTTAGTTTAAGGATACGAGGGTATTGGAACAAGGGTTGGAGGAGTAAGGCTGTAATTTGGAAATGTTAGATCTGTAATGTATAATAGTTAAATAGTTTAAGATGATTCTTTCTATCATAATTAGATAATAGATAATGAACATATGACGCATTCTCTCATTGTCATTTTCCGTGCTTAAATAATCACTTTATGGGAAGAAGAGATTATGCGCATAAAATGACGCCGTTATTCTACAGACAGTAACCTTTATAATACGTACTGAACATTCGGTGTAGAATAAAATTTAAATTGAATCGCTTTGTCGCCCGATAAGTCTTACTCCACGTTTGATCTTTGCAACTTCCGTGATTCGAATATTTCCATATGCCTGGAGTTTAGTTAGTATGACGATACTCATACGTTCGGATTTATAACTCACTTCAATAAGCTGTAGAGATGGACACTTCTGGCTTAGCATCTCAACCTCCTTGTCACCGACACAATGTACAAACCCAATATTCAACTGCGAGAAAAACTCACAATCTGAAGCAGCCAATAAATGGAATGTGGAATCAGTTAATAAATAAACCGAATTTAAATTCAGTATAACTAGTGTTTTACCCGAATGGTCAATCAAGGCTTGAACTCCTTGATCACCAACATTAACACACCGAGAGATATTGACGTTGATTAATCCATGATTAATTTCCCAATCCTTAAACAAAGCAGCAAACCCTTCATCCGTAAAATTCTCTCCTAATGCTAGAGAAAGGTTTTGTAATTTGCCGCAGTAAGGCCTTATTCCTTCTAGTAAAACTCGATCGGAAAGGGTATCGCAGTCATCCAAGTTCAAAGTAATGAGCTGCGGACCCACTATTTTCAGTATTTCAATAATCAAGTCATCTGTGAGTGCTTCTTTCATGTAACTTATTTCCAGAGAGGTTAGTTTTGGAAGATTAAGTAACAAAACTAAGTTTTCTGCTTTTATGTTACCAACCCTAGAAAGACTTAACTCTTCTAAGGTATCAGCACAATTCTCAACAAGTGCTTGTAATGCCGTACAATCAAATCTAAGAGTATTGGAAACTGAAACTGACTTTAATTGAGACCCTCGCTTATTGAAAAAGTTAATCCAGCAAGGATTTCGGATCAAAAATGCACCATTAAAGTTGATTGTATGAAGCTTGTCTAGACGATCAGCGTAGTAATCAACCACTGCATCTGCCATTTGACCACACATAGATAAAGTCAGTGACTCTAAATTTGGACAAAATGAGGCTATTAGTTGAAAGCTGTCTGAGCATAAATCTAAAAATTATGAGTGAGAACGTTCATGCAAAGTCAAACTAGAAGTACGTACTTGAGCAATCCCAAAATCGAATGCTTTTTACTGTCGGAGTCAGAAACAGCTTTACCGTATTGTCTTTCAAAGATCTGTTTCTTGCGAGAATTCGGGCAATTTTGTCTAAATTGAGATCTCCAATATCACCAAGAACATCAATATCATCAATATACTTCGCAATAAGCTTGATGCACATGTCTTGAAGCTTTGGTACCATAACTTCCTGCTTATCAAGTAAAGCAGCAGCAACTGACTTTCGTTTCTTCCTAGAGGTGATTTGGGTTTTCTTCTGCTGTTTTTCTTCTTGAGCATATTTCGAGCCACAAGAATGGCATAATAGTCCTTCGCCATTTTTAGCCGCTTTCGAGTACGCAGTAACTGTGAATCTGTTATGGCACTCTGCGCAGAACTCCATTTGACCCGGTTGAGGTCGTGTAAGTCTCGATATAATGAATTCATCCTCATCATCAGATTCATGTTTCTTTTTCTTTTTTCCTTTGACTTTTGCTCGTGGAGTACCAGCACGTTGTGGAGTTGATCTTCGACTTGTGGTGGATGTGCTAACTGAACCACTTACTGTAACTATTCCATCTTCTTCAGTTATAGCTACTGATTCTGAATTCGTCTCATCCCCATCGACTTGTGGCGGTTGCGACTCTCGCTGTGACTGTTCATATCGATTCCGAATTGCCAAAGCATCAATTCCTCGTTCCTAATACTCAATTAGCATCAACGCAATCTAAGGAACTGTAAACCAGATTGATGATTGCTTATAGTAACAGTAACTTAATGAGCACAATAACGCCTATAACATACCCTCAAAAACTCCGTTAACGCAGAATTCCTACACAGCAAATAGACTTGAATAACTTATCACAAATTTATCGTATCATCACACTTACGGTCCACGGACTCGAGAGCCACCTCCGTTGCGTGACCTGTAGGTGTTTTATGTTAGTCACGCACATCGCCTATTCTGCATGAAGACCAAACATAATGAACACTACTCACATAACAAAATAAAAAATAAAAAGCCAGTCAACACCTCTCGGTCTTCAATAGTCACGAATTCACAAAAGAAGTAAAAGTTAATCCAAAAAAATCTTTAGAAATGGGGTCGGAGTGTTACAGTTTGCAATGAAAATCTCATAACTATTCCGAGAACTGGAAATGGTGGCGGTAGTCGAAACACGTTGCTGACGCGAAGTCACGCCGCTTTTTCGCTTTAAAACTTAATTTTACTGCAGATCACTGTATTCCTTTTCAATGCTTTCATTTGATACAGAACACTCTCCAGCTATTAAAAAGGTCTTAAAAGTGCTTTTTTCCATTTTAGTTCAGTTTTTTATTCTTTAATTTTAAGAACTCGTTGCAGTACTTCGTATAAAGGAGTCTTTGCTGTTTTGCTCCGTTAAGTCCGTTCTTATTTTAGGGTTTAACGCGCGATAAAGAAACAGACGCGTCTATTGCGGATGTGTAGAAAGGACAACAATCAGAGGAGACGCACTTACCTTGACATAGAATGTTGCTCATATATTGACACCATTCCATGTAGATAAAGCACATGTTTTTTGATTAATCAAATAGGTAGTGCAGCGATTGCTGTTTCTATAAATCAACTATTTCCTAATTTGGAGATTTATACATTAAGTAGCTTCCAAACACCAGAACGATTGTATACATTAAATTTCACACACTAAAACCTATTTTCCAAACTCCTAATATCACCAGACGACAAAGACTCCCCAAAGCTCAAACTATCTTCTTTAGCGCCTTCCTCTCCAATCTGAGATTCACGGCGTCTTTTCAAAACATTGACTCTTGGTGTACTCATAGCTTGCGGTGCTTCATTGAGACTTGGAGCACTACTATCCGGATCTTTACTTTTCGAATTTTGGTGACATGTTTCGTTGGTAGAGGTACTTAATGAAAACTCGTGACCTGTAATCTGAACGAATTTTGCGCCTTTTGGAAATGTATCTGAGCCGGCGACAGAATGCGGTTCATTGAGTGCGTCTAGTTGATTCTTCGCATTTGTAAAATTCATAATGTATGATTTTCGCCCCAAGGACGTGACACCATATTGAAGATCATGCTTTTCTTTATTCTTATCATTTTCGTTATCTGTATCTTTGTTGTTATTACTCCGTTTCGTGTTGTTATTAGATTGAAATAATTGATCTCCAGCAATATTACTAGTAAAGTGTAATTCAGCAAATGGCATTCTTTGAGAGCTTTTTTGATCTTGTTCCAAAGACAGGTCTTCATCCTTTTCACTGATATTTGCCTCACTTTCCTCTTCTGAGCTATTTATTGATCCATCTGCATTATTAATTTCCAAAGCTATGTCGTTATTTCTCAAATCTAAAGCAGTTGAATATTTTTTCTTAGACTTTTTCTCACTAGTATCAATATCGGATGCCATCAATCCTATCAATTTTTTACTTAGAGTTTGGAGCCTAGTAAGTTCTTTACTTTGTATTTCGTTGTGTTCATTCATTTTTTCAATCTGAGAGCGGAGTTCTTTGATTTTTGTTGTTGACTCTTGTTTTAAAAGTTTATACTTTGCTTTGTATGAATCTAAACTTGTTGATTTGCGTTCGCATAAAGTTTCAAGTTTTTTCATCTTTTGCTGATAACTTGCTTCTTTTTCTTTAATCATAGAAGTTCTTTCTTCGCGTAACTCTTCAATCTGTTTACTATGCTCATGCTTCAAATCTGCAATCACAGTCTGATGATTTGCAATTAAATTGCTGATACGAGTCTCACACTCTGCTTTGATATTTTGAAGCTCAAGATTTGTGTCTTCAAACTTTTTCGGAAAATCAACATTGATGGTATTATTCAGCAGCTTTATCTGATTTTCTAAGCAACTCGCATTCTCTTGGCACTCAATCTTTTCTGCCTCTAAGATTTCACATTTCGCTTTATACTCATTGTTTTGAGTAGTCACTAACCGATTCTCTTCTCGTAAGCTTTCAATCAAATCTTCTCGACCCGCAATCTTCTCTAGTAGTTCATCTTTCTCGCAATCGAATTCTTTACCAAGTTTCTCAGCATCATTCTGACAGACTTCTAACTCAGCTTCCAAATTACAGACTCTATCAATTAATCGTTGAATCTCAGTTTTAGAGTCACCGTCATTATTTTCCAAAAGCTCAATTTTATCATGAAGCTCAGTGATTTTAACTAGATAATCTTCTTCAGTTTGCGATAGTAGATTTTTGAAACTCTCGCGTTCGTTGGTAATCGTTATCTTTGCATCTTCTAACTCTTTTGAAAGTTGATTCTTCAAAGTCTCATTTTCTGAATGTAAAAATTCACATCGTTCATCACGTTCTTTTAGATCTCGTGATAAGTTTTCTATATTAAGCAAAGTTTCCGATAACTCTGTCTCTTTTATTTCACACTTGCAGTTAATATCAACCAATTCTCTTTCTAAAAGCTCATTTTCAGCTTTCATTCTATCAATAGTTTCCTCAAGTTGCTTCATTGGCTTTTCCGCAACTTCACATCGATTTTCTAAATCCCGACATATATAAGACACAAAAGATATTATGGTTTCTTGCTGTAACGCTGCATCTTGATGTAATGCATCTTGTAGTTTAGTTCGCCAGTTTTTTGAGATTGAAGGTGTGTTTTGTTGTTGTGTTGCTGCGTGCTCTATTATGCTAAAAACTTTTGAGCGTGTTGGAAGTTGAAACGATGATAACTCTGATTCCTTGACTGATTTTGTGACACATGCTGAGTGATCAAATAGCTTCAAGATCTTTATATTGACTTCTGTGAGCAATTCAGAGCTGATTTGAGCATTTGAATTCTTAGCATATATAATGAGTGGTAGCAGGCACAGCTCAACGTGTAACTCAAGAACCAAGTTTGACAATAGATCTGCACAGTCATTTCTTTCAATACTTGCTTGAAACATATTTTCACTCATTGCTTCGTAGAGCAGGCTTCTGCCTTGACTCGATGTAAAAAACTCAACCAGAGCTTGCGAAATATTAATTTCTGATAGGGAACCAGCTGAGAAATTTTTCACTATTGTAATCAATGAGCTTAAAAACTTCCGATCATTAAGTAGCTGCAATGATGAGATGTTTGATATTTGAACAGAAGATTTTGCCCGTTGATAAATTGATTCTAAATAGTTCACAATAATCGCTGGTCGCGATAAACACTATTTAAGTCATTAATACAACCTGCACAAAGATTGACGGATCATACACTCACAGAATTAAGATATTGGCATGCAGTTCCTATAATAAGAGCATTATCAAACGCCAACCTTGTAGGAGTAGATGAAAATTCAAATCGATGCTCAATGAGGTTTAACAGTTCATTGCTCTCAGTCGTGAAAGAGCTCAACAATGCTAGATAATCTGAGATCTACGTGATGTCAATTATCAAAAAACAAAAGCAGAAGCAGATTAGGCATACCTTATTAAACAATAATGGATCAAGATCCTTCGTCATACACTTATCTATAATTTTCTTCCTCAACTGAGTTCCTACTTTCCCCATAATCCACGCAATAACATGTTCTTTAGACTCCATTCTCTTTGTTAAATCACATGCCAAATCAACTTGAAACGCGCTTTCTTCAATCGCCAAAATTCGCTCTCGATTATCGGAGAACTTTAAAGTTTGTAATGAAGCTGCAGCTACAACCATATCACCAGCAACTCTTAAAACTTTGATACCTTTCGAAGCTGAAAAGAGTGATGTTGCGTCACTTTTGCTGGTGTCTGGGGTATTTGTTAAATGGCCTATACATGCTAAGGCTAATAGTAATGTTGTTGTGTCTTGTGTGGCGAGGGCTGAACTAAGTGACGAATGAAGTGCAAATTGTTGATCAGTTGGTAGTCTTGAAAAGTAGTGGGTGTGACCGTTGACGAGAAGAGTGTATAAATTTCGTAAATTGGTGATATTTGTCGCTTGTATTCTGAGGAAAATTAAATTAGATCTTATAAAAAGAATATCAACTTACAGCCGAGGTACGCATTTATCTGATATAAATTTGAGTAAAGACGACGGAACCAAAACAGTTGATGCTAATTTATGTGATAACAGAGCATAACAGATGTCAGAATAATGATCATACGAATGATCGTTTGCATTAGCTTGAGTGAGAAAGTTGTTCAGTATATTCTCATCAATTGCAAGCACTTCATCTCTCAACACCATTGAACGACCTAAAATGTTATTAAAGTGATAAAAAACTGAGGCAGTACTTGAGCGAGCTTACATAATAAAACAAGAACATCTAAAGTATCACAGTCATATTCCAAGGCATCAAGTACTTGTTTCATTAACTTTGCACGGCAGCAGCTATGTAATTCTGCCCATTGTGTCACTAGCTGTACTGTTAAAGTACTTAGTAACTCAAAAATTTGACGAAGAATTGGGGGATATGCTGCGTTTATGATCAACCCAAACTGCGTACTGAGTGCTTCAAATTCCATTATACCGCGAGAATTATGTCGTTATTAGTGATACCCGTGCACTTTCATTTCTTCATAGTAACAGCACGTAAATATGATGTAAATACGAGAGTAACGCTATATAACGCTTATGTAACAGCAATGTTCCTTGTCAACGCGGCGCGTTTAAAGTAGAGTAAACTCTGAACTTGCAAAAGTAAACAAACAATCGCGCAGTCACGTGGAAACTACACGCCTATTTGATGAGCCCTAGCCCAATATCATTGAAACTTTGCTGCGATGGGGATACCGGTAGATACTAAGAGAGGTTTTTGGCGAAGGATTCGGTGACTGATAATTACAAGTAGATAACTCTTTAAATTAAGGATAACGGCTATGAGTGGTGAGTCAACATTAAATAAGAAAGGTTTTTGAAGTTAACAATAAGTGGTTAGGCGACAAAGCAGGCCCATCATTACCTCCACATATTCTAGCAGCTCGTGAGGCGAAGCGGAAACGATTAGCAGCAGCAAAAGAGAAAGCAGCGAGCGAAACTACAAAAGTAACATCACTGGACTCTGCGAAGAAGGAAGACAAAGATGAAGAAAATACGACAAAACGAATACGTTTAGAATCTGAAGGAGTAACAGAAAGCAGAATCCAAATAGCTGAAGAAAAAGAAAAAGAAGAGAAAGAAGAGGAAAGCGAATCAGACGACGACGAAGTGGGTCCTGTGCTACCCAAAGACCTGAATCAAGCCGAAGAAGAAGCGCGTCGGAGGTTAGCGCGCGCGGCGCAGACGTCGTCCACCAAAACAGCCCGCGGAAGTAGCACAAAGCGCGATGAATGGATGCTTGTGCCGCCGTCTGAGCAGGATTGGACGCGGTCGCAGGCGGATCCGCTGCAGTTAAAAAACAAAAAGTTTCTGTCTGGCAAAGCGCTAGCTGCTACGAACTCGAGAAATACAGATAGTAGTTGGATGGAGACGGAGGATGAGCGGAAGAAGCGGCTGGGAGAAGAGATGATGGGATTAAGACCAAAGAGCACAGAAGGCGAAGCTGGCGGCGCAGGAAGCATTGGACCAGAACAACCACCAGCGCTCCGAGACGCTGAAATGGAGCGCAAAGTGAGAGAGTATAATGAGAAGAACCGGGGTAAAAGTCTTGTAGAACAATACCAGGAAGGACTAGGCAAAGGCAAGGTTAATGCGCCAGATGACCCTAGTAAGCGTGGGTTTGACTATGAGAAGGACATTGCGAGCGGAGGAAAAATTATGGATACGTCACGGATAAATGAAATGGCAAAAAGAGCTGGGAATATTGACTCGCGGTTCAGCAAAGGAAAATATCTTTAATGAATGACAACTTTTTTGTAAAAAAATAATCCCAATCAAGATTATAGGGGCATTTTCCCTGTAAACGTAATGGCTCCGGAAACAGGGTTAATCCGACAGTAGTTGACCGACCAAGCCGTTGCTGTTGATGTCGCACATAAACGGTGTTCTTAAGAATCAAGCCTTAAACAACCGTCAATCTACGCCGCTAATCTAAAGAAACAACCAGGAAAGGTTTCGCGTCTCTGCGGACAACTCCGCAAGGAAGAGCGATGGGAAAAGTAAACAAACTTCCCAAAAGATCAAATAGAATTTGTGAGCAGGAAGACGTGATGTCACGGGATCTCGCACAACTAACCGCACGTGCGTAATTTTACGGTTTGGATCACAACTTGCCTATAATTGCTACTTTTTTCTTTAAATGAACTCACTCACAATCAGTCTCGACAGAGACAATATTCACGAACATGACGAAGAGAATGGCTTCGAGTAAAGAATCGATGACTCGCCTGCCCGGAACTGCGGAACGCCCGTGGCTGCGAGTGGCGCTTTGACTGAGGCTGGTGCAGAGAGGGGAAGCCTGAAGCGAGGCTGAGGAGCAGAACCGAAGAGTGGCTTGCCTCAACTTTTTGCGCTGGGCCGCGAACAGCCCAAACGCGTGATCCGGACGGGTCTTTTCCCGTCGCAATAAATACACTTATAAATCGCTTAACTTCCTTCCTTCTTTTCTTGCTTGTATCTGCTGCTTTTCTACCAGGCTTCTCCCTGCTCCTTTGGCCTTATTTCTCACCCCATAACAACAATGACACACGGTCTGCTGCACCGCCGCGACGACTCCTACGCGCGCTTCGGCCTCTATGACGTCTACAACTCAAAATACGACCCTGAGCCGCGCGGTACGTCTGTCCCCACCTTCTCCTACCAGCTCAAGCAAGCCGATCTCGAAAAGCTGCGTCGCAAATCACAAGCCGATGCTGAGAATCGGCTAAATATGCAACTGGCTTGCCGCAGTCAGCTTGTTGTCGAAGAAGAAGAGGCTGCTGCGGCCGCTTTGGCTTTGTCTTCGGTTTCGGCCGCAGACAATGAAAGCGCGGTCTCTGATGAGCTCGTGCCGACTACAAGCCGAACCAGCGTCGATCTGGGCTCTTCTTCAACGAACCAGCAGAAAAAGAAGCGTCGCTCGTCTTCTGTCAGTTCTGGTTCATTCTACAGTCGTGCTATGTTTTATTAAAGTGGGTTTTGCGCATCTTGAATCTTATATACGGTTTTTTGATTATTATATGGGTCATGTGATCTGAAGAAGTGAGAAGTCAGGGGCGGCATTGCGCTTGCGCATGACGATGATTGTCGCCAAATAACGAAGGTGTACCGGTGTTCTTTTCGTTCATTTAAATTAGTTTTTTCTATTTGTTTTTTGCTCGATATACATTTTATTGATATCTCATATTTTTGCGTAAATTGTTGAACATATAAAAGTAGTCTAGGCATATAGTCTGTTTCTGATTGACAAGTTCATCGGACGCTTTGTGACGGCCGATGTACAATGACGTAGTAGTCTGTGCCTCAGCTTGCGTAGATTTCCCAGTATTCGTTCGTGCTTTGTATCCTTTCCTTAACCAACGCACGGAATTTAGTACTATAAAAATATTCTATCTTATTAAAAAATAAACTGAATATTTGAACGTTTTTCATAGAGTGTAATTTGTTAATTTGACTATCGGTTCCTTTTAAAAACTGAGATATCTTGTGACAACGCCGGGTAACTTTCACTTTTTTGAGGAGGGTAACAGAGTCGATCACCTTCTCAGAATTCCAATCTGTACTCGGTGGCCGCCTAACCGTAGTCAAGGCTCGGTCTTTGTCTATTCTCTTTGAACTGTCCTTTATTATTCATTTTCTTTGGATCCGGCTTTTTTCATTTCTTTCTTTTTTGACACTGTAGTTTCTCGACTTGTAGCTGAAGCTATCTACCGCAACAATGATGAAATCCAAGCGGAGTGCTTCAGAAGCTGTTCTTCAACGCATCTACGATGATGCTTACCGCTGCTTTGTTGACGCCATGCTTGAAGACGCTCAAGGCAAAAGTGAAGCTGCTCTTGAAGGCTGGCTTAATACCTTAGCTCTTATTGAAGAAGATCATGCCAAAATCCTTGCATCGCCGCAAGTATCGTCACAAGAAGTAACGCTGTATGCTCGAATTGTTGATATTGAACGACAATCCAAAGACCGTGTGTTCTCTTATGCTCAGAATTTTTCTGGAAACTCTTTATCTCCCGACGAATTGAAAATGGTATATGAACAACTGCGATCTGAAAAGCGTCGCCAAATACAAGAGCAGCGTGATCAAGAAGAAGCTGCCAGACAATTACCTCAGCGCTCTAGTCATCGAAAAGGCAGTCGACCAGAGATATTTCGGTCTGTGTCTGGT
>JAJLWK010000381.1:0-14220 GCA_030570675.1 Myxozyma neglecta | reverse complement strand
TTATGGTTTGTTTATCTCAACTTTTGCTTTAAAGACCGAATAATGTAATTTTTATGACTCTTCATCACTTGTGGTGTCTTCTGCCTGTTGCCTGTTGCCTGTTGCCTGTTGCCCGTGGATCCGTTCATCTACCTCCAATTTCAGTGCTATCTCCGTTACCAACTCCGTGTTCCTATACCTTTTTGTTCTTTCAAGTCTAGCTAAAACTAGTAAACCTGTAAAATATCTATAACTGTCAAGAGGGTTTGACATGAGATTCTCACAACTATTGCCAAAAAAAGTAATAGCAGGGTAAGCCGCGCTTATGTATTATATATATTATCAATATCAGGAGTAGAATTAGCAAATAGGTTTATCATTAACAATAGCATAGTATAAACTTCGCGGAACAATAACAGTAAATAATTAAAGATTATGATACCAATAGAAAGTATAAATGACATGGATATATCAATACATAATCTAGAAATATTAATAAATAACGTGATACATAAGTTAACGGAATATATGCTTGTCATACTAGAGTGTATAAATAATAAACTACTGCATCAAGCACAGTCATTGTCAAAGATATAACAGCAAACTAGCCAAACCTTTTTTATTATAAACCATGAGG
This sequence comes from Myxozyma neglecta, assembly GCA_030570675.1. Classification (NCBI taxonomy): domain Eukaryota; kingdom Fungi; phylum Ascomycota; class Lipomycetes; order Lipomycetales; family Lipomycetaceae; genus Myxozyma; species Myxozyma neglecta. Next base: position 13,604 of record JAJLWK010000381.1, on the reverse strand, counting down.
CATGTACTTGCAGAACGCGGCAATAAGTCCATGAAATTCAAAATGCTCAAATAGATCAACGCAGCATGGTCATTTAACCTATCAAAAAAGAATGCTTTCCACTGCGTCAAAACACTTGTAAAATTTTTGGGATTTGACTGCTAGGAATATAACACTTTCTAACTCGAAATATGTTGGGGGGAGCATTTCAATAACTGGCGCGTTTAGTCTGTCTTGGCTAAATGGAACTCGTCAGAAGATGACTGACCTACTCCTAGCTTTCAATCTTTGAAATACTTGAACATAATCAGCATTGTATATTGACTGTCTTTTTTCCTCTGAATGCTGAATAATTGTTATTAATTTGCAATGTTTCGCTCTCGGTAGAGATAGAAATCAGACTTGATAACTTTTATCTATCTCACAAGACTTCGGACTTTCACCATTGGCAGTAAAATTATAATTAACCTGATTTAGATTAAAAATCTATAAATAAAACTGACACCTCTTTTCAGAGCCGGAATCTAGCCTTGTCAGCGTTTTCTGGTTAGATCAAGTTTGACACTGCGTGTTTACTAATGACTCCAGCTCTTTTTTAAACAAAAAACTGATATATTATATAGCTCATGGCTATTATATTAAATGGATTCATTTGCGCAAAAAGTTTAGAGACTGAGATGGTGTCAGATGCATACCATCAGATCGCATTTTTCTATTGTTACTAACTTCTATAGATCTATTGTATCTGTCATGCTAATTCGCCGCCTACAAACTATAACTTGAATTGTAATCTTCTGTACTGGTGGTGTAGCTCGTTGCGTCCGGGCTGTACCAATAGCTTGTCTACGCAAATTGCAAACAATTCGTCCAGTCGTCAATAAGCGTTTATGTTCTAAATAAAACTGATGTTTGCGTCCAGCATATATCCGGTTGCTTTGTTTATTCAATTCTTATTGGGCATTCAATGATTTACGCTTACACATAGACTCCCAAACAAGCGAGTCTCAACAGCATAGAATTGCTTGGCTGATTTTCTTGTTAAACAAATGGGGCGAGATTCAATAAGAAGGTGCTTATATATTCAAGACGTTTTGGCGCAAATATTGTTTTATGGCCTTTGCAGGTTTAGAAACCAGAAATAACTATCAATTCATTGGATAAAAGCGACAGATACTTCAGAAAACCTTAGACCAAAGCCAAGCGCCAAGAAGTCTGGTTCTCTTCAACCGCGGTACTTCTAGCACTTCACGCAGCAGACTCAAGGTCTGGACCTAGAACTACGATTGTTAAGACTTCTCGGTCACTACAATTGGCACATATAAGCTCAACTTGCAGTGATTTGTAAAAAACGTATTTGCGCAATTAATAGTATCTCTGATTCTTAGTTCCTAACTATCACTGTTCTACTTAAATATTTTCTCTTAAGACGCAAAGCCAAGTGGACTGACATCAAGCTGTTCTAGGCAAAGGGCTGGGAAGCCGAGACTTAGTTGTGCAAGGGTTCTTAGTGACAGAGGAAGCGACTCGGCCGCACATCAAGTCTTCCATCCCACTATGCTGACCAGATCATGCAGCGATAGACAAACACAAATCACGGTGTTGTAATATCGTCATGTTATAGCACATCAAGCCACCGGCAAGTGGCCCTCCGTATCCGATACGGATGTTAAATTCTACGCCAAGCGACGCTGCTAGCTTATTTGCTCAAGCACCTAGAGGCCACCAAAAACCAAGAATTGGGAATTCAGCCTTTCACAAAAACAAGATCTGGCTCGCTCAAGTTCCAAGCATCATGCTCGAAATCTCTTTATGCTAACCGGGTAACTATCAAGAAAAAAACTTGCTATTCAAGACAGTCTCGTGGTCGGTATCAAACAATGGTAATTTTGTCTGAGCCTATAATTTTTATTCTATATCATTTTCAGCATAGTGATAGATGTATTGACCCAAGGAAAGATTAACCGATGAAAGACTTTCTTTTCCGTCTGTATTTCGTAAGTTGGCTAGAACGCAAACAGCCAAACCTTAACCCTAATGGCGATCGACCTGGCACGTACATACCGCCATCGAATCTTCAAATTGTAGAAGTCATCAACTAGACATCTAACAACTGAGACTTCCTTTAAAACAAAACTAACAAACATCAAATGCTATGGCCAATTGTTTGCAACAAGAAATAACGCACTTTAATTAAGCAATCTGATACCAAGAAGTTTAGTGTCTAACGTTGAACATAAGAAAATAAGGTGCGGGATTTACTAGAAACCTGAGCTATCCGAATTGAAGATTTGCTTGGTATGTTGTGAACAATTGCTCTACTCTTCCACGTAGAAAATCCAGCAGTTTATGGAGCGAAAAAAGTCAAAGTATCCAGAAAAAAGTGGAAAGATTCTGAGTGCTCTGTAGCCTTTAATTAAAATTCTGAATCATAGCTGCACCCACTGTGCTACGCTACATAGCTAAAAATTTTATCTGATTGATCCATATCTGATCTAGATGCACCGGCCAGCTTCTCTTTGGATTGCTTTACAAAATCAGGTCCTTTTCTGGCCGGCTTATAGTTTCTATACTTAATTGTGGCAATTACTTTGAATGTTCATATAAATTCTAGCAAGAAATTTCAATATAGTACAATCAAAATTGATGCACCACCATCATATAAAAATTGTACATTGTTGAGCTGTCAATCCGTGTAATTATACTCTCATATCATCCTAATTTTGCTGATTAAAGGATAAGAAATAGCTTATGGCAATGTTTTATGATGATTTCTGAGGATAAATTTGATTGAACTTAAGTCATACAAAACCTGCCAAGATTTTATGTATCTGGTCTATCTAAACGGTAGCCGCCTAATAGCTTTTCTCCTGCCGAGCTGGTATTTACTTCCAATCATTGAGATTAACATGAACTGTTCCCTCAATAAACGTCTGATGTAATGAACATTCTCCTTCAATGTTGTGCATAGTAATATTATACGCTTGAATTAAGATATTCGGCTAAAGCTACCGATTGTAAGCTACAATTTAAGCTCGAGCTATTTTTGACAACCCAAGACCCTAAATTTCAATAAGCTACCCTGCAAAAATTTGCTTCGCAAAGCCATAGTCACTTTTTTGTTCATCCCTGGTCTAGACCGGTGCGTTAATACTTGCCAAGGACTTTATTTATTTGCTTTGACCATTTCTACATATCCATTGTACTGTTACGCTGTCTAGCCCATTTGATACTGCATGATGCTCTAAGCTCGTCGTTCCGAGATTGTTGCGCTTAAGCTCTAAAATGCAAATGTCATGAAAGTTCTCTTTTAAATTTATCTGCTGTTCTTGGCAAACCATTGGGTTTTTTGATATAAGAAAGCTGTATCTGTAATCTGAAAAATGTCTGTTTCTGTCTGTATAGTTCTCTAAAGGATTGGGTTCCAATATGCGATTCCCATCTGTTGCTGCTCTTCTGCTTGGTGCTCTTCTAGTCTCTGAGCAAGTGGAGGCTGGATATAAGCAGAAAAATGGTTGCCCAAAGGTTTGTAGCAAATCTTTGACCAGCTATACTACTGCTGCCAAATGCCAAAATAAGTCAATTGACTACAAATGTTCCTGCCCTGGTCGTATATACACTGAGAGTTATGCTATGTGCTTGTCGGTTTGTAATGAAGAGGAGCGAGCAGCTACTTGGAAGTCATGGGTTAAAGGCTGCAAGAAAGCGGGCGTTACTCTTAACGAAACTTACGATTTCTATCTCGAACAAGGTTTATCTGATAACATTCCAGCAAAGGAAGTGAACAAGAAAGTTCCTGTCACAAAGCCTGTGAAAGTGAATCTCAAGAAATTTCGAGGAGACTACGAAGCTCGCTGGGAGAAAAATCACAGCATGCTATGGGGTCGATACTTTGGGTAACTAGACCTTTGTGTGTTTTTAAGAATCTTTCGCTAATAAGAACTGTGTAGAGATATTATTAACTCGATGTGGGCTTTATTGATACTCATTTCCTTTTTGCGATTGATCTCTATTCGAATGTTTCCTCGAAAAGGATCAGCGCCATATAAATTTGTGACAACAATTCGCAAGCATTTGATTCTTCCCGGTGCATTTGGAAAACGCCACGTTAACTCTTTCTACGGACTTGGAAAGATGCCTCTTAGATGGGAAATGATAGTTATTGTCGCTTTGTTTTTGATGTTTTTCTTCTTCAGTTTTGTCAAGATGCATACTGTTGGTCCCAACACTATGTGGTACACCAACGGCATTCAGATTGCACGAAAACTTGGTGATCGTACTGCTCTTATTGGAATTTTTCAGCTTCCCGTTCTGTTTTTATTTGGAGGTCGCAATAACATTCTGATGATGTTGACTGGTTGGTCATTCGATACCTTCAATGTTTTCCACAGATGGCTTGGTCGTTTCACTTTTATGGTCCTTGCTGTTCACTCTTTCACATATGCCTACTGCTATCGTAACCTCGGTAAATACAGTGGAGAAGGTGCTTGGGAGTACTGGAAGGTGAAGATGGTTGACAACATTCCTAACATGATTGGAATTCCAGCCATTGTTTTCATGTTTGCGATTATTATTGGCGCTTGCTACCCTCTTCGTCATCATTACTATGAAATTTTCCTTGTCACTCATGTTATTTTGGCTGCTGTTTTCTTCGCACTTAGTTGGGTTCATGTTGAAGAGCATGGTGACATGGAATACTTTTATGCGGCTCTTGCGGTCTGGTGCTTTAACATTCTGGTTCGAGCATCACGAGTTTTGCTTGCTGGTCCATTTACAAAAGCCACCATTACAGCTCATGGTGATGCAGTTTATGTCGCGGTTAAGCCAGCTATTCACTGGCAGGCTAAACCTGGACAGTACGCTTTTATTTACGTTCTCCGTCACAACTTCTGGGAGTCACATCCGTTTTCCATTGTTGAGACTCGCGATGGGCACTATATTTTTGTTGCCAAAAAACACGCTGGTCTTACTCACAAGTTGCATACCAGCGTAGCCGCGAAGGGAACCGATGTTGCGCGTGTTTGGATTGAAGGTCCGTATGGCGAGACCTTCCCTCTCCAGCGCTATGAGACTATCTTATTCTTTGCTGGAGGTATCGGTATTACTGCTATACTTTCATATGCTCTTGACTTGAAACGCAAAGGAACCGATCAACACGTTATTCTGTACTGGATGGTCCGTAATTCATCTTCGCTTAAGTGGGTTAAGGAACAACTTGCTGAACTCACTGAATCTGGATTAATTGAGATCAACATTTTTATCACTGGTGAAGAGAACGAAAAAGGAGGAAACACTAGTTCAGAAGAGGAATCCTCGACCTCATTGTCCGAGTACTCAGAGAAGGATGTTCGTGGTATTTCCTCGCCTCGTTACTCTGTCAAATATAACACTAGACCCTCTGTTCCTAATATTATCGCGGATACTGTGAGAGGCGCGGAGGGTTCAGTTGCTGTCGTTGCTTGCGGTCCTGGAGGATTGATGGACACTTGCCGTGAAGCCACCACCGAGAATCTTGACAAGGGCAAAGGAAGAGTTGACTACTTTGAGGATGCCTTCGGTTGGGCTTAATCTGTGGTGCTATTGGTTGCGATTTAATTTTTTTAGGAGATATGTCTAGACTTTTTAGAAGCTGTTTGTAATAGGATTTTACTTGGATGATTGATGTGGAGTAGGATGATAATTATTTAAACTATAGTTGCATATAAAAATAATATTACTGTTTCAATTAAATTATTCAATTATAGAACAATAAAACAGTAAAAGTGAAACCATTGTATATGATCAAAGGCATAGACGATCTGACTAGCTATATCTCTAGTTTAGCCACAGAAACTGCTCTACAATACACTCAAAGAAGAACAATCACAAGATTCTGCGAGGCCGAGATTCTGGGCAATCATTCTATAGCTGATTCATAAAAATCTTTCACATATGAGCTGTATATCTTCCTTTTTCTGCAATTAATATCTGGTCAGATGTTTTCTCGAAAAAAATCAGCGCCATATCTGTCCTTCAGTCCTTCCAAATGCATAACAATAAACTACCAAAACAGAGAGTGCGCATTCAGCTTCCCAACCTTTTTGCAATAATAATGAAATGTTGCTCCTATGTGCCAACGAGCTTAATGCTTTTGTGGGCAAAAAAAGGTTGTTATCAATTCAGCGCATTTGATTTGAAGCACCCTCTACCATTGTTCGATAATTTACTCAATATGCTTAGCTGCTTTCAATCAAGTTTCCCATTCTGTCCAAACGTTGCGCGTGTAAACGCGTCAATTTAAAAATGGCTGACTAACTACTAACCCTGAAAACTTTACTTGTTTACATTGATCATCTCTACGCCAACCACAAAAAGAGCGAATTTCAATTTCTATCTTTCCTACGTATTACGCGAGATTGGAAAGTTGCTTGTAAACACGATGCTGCGTGCTCCATGGCGGATGTTCGTTAGGCATCTGAGTGTGCGTTTTGTCTATATTCTGGGGTTCTTGAGGAAGTAAACAAATGCTAATTGCTTGATAGACAGCAGCACGCGAACGACAGATATCCTCTATGGGAGACCTTACAAGCTTACCAATAGCTACAATGCCTATAGATATAACGGTAGAGGAAGCACCGAAGAAACGTGGTCGGCCGCGAAAGAAGTCAGTGGAGGCGGAAGTTGAGGTGCCACCGACACCGCGGCGAAAGCGTGGTAGGCCGCGTAAAACGTCGGAGGAACCCATCGAGCTAGAGTTGGAAGTTCCTCTAAACCACGGACCTGATGAGAGTCCTCGTGACTTATCACCAACAAGTTCTTTGCGAGGTATGAAGATCTCGCCATTCTTCCAGACGGAGTATATACCAAGTGGACCTACGGACGAGCCAGAGCTGCTCCCTTTGCAGTTTGCCGATGCTCGCGAAATGAAAACAAGTAGTATGCTTGATGAATACCGTAAGGGATGGAAGCTTAATGTCACTGATTTTGTCGGTCCTTCATACTGTGAACTGCGATATTTTTACCAAAACTACATGAAAGAGTTCAAGGTGACGAAAGCCATGAAGCGCGGTACAAAAATTCATAAAGATATTGAACTTGAGATCAAGGAAGAGCTTGTTATTGACTCTGTTGCTTTTACAAATGAAGAGAGGAAAGCGTTGGAATTTGTTGAAATGCTCCTATCTTTACAAGCATTGACGCATATGGCTGCGGAGAATGTAGATGCTGTTACAAGAGAGTTGCGCGTTTTCGGTTTCATTGATAATATTTATGTAAGCGGTATTATTGATGAAGTTTCGTTTGTTGATGAAAGATACAATCCGTCTGGTATAGAGTTTGTGGATTCAGAAGATATTCCAGAACCTCCACCACAATATCGCTCACCATCTCGATATAATCAGCCATCTCGAATGGAACAGAGACATACTGAGCGGTTGATATCTGAATTAGACACAAAGGAGAACAGAACTACAATCGAGGCTGTTGAACATACCAACAATAGTGAGGGAGTGAAGTTGTCGGAGTTTGTCTCACGCGAGAATAGTGGACAACATCGAACAATTACTGACTATTTCAAGAAACTCTCTACTCAACCTTTTGAGGCTTCATTACCAGTCGAACAAGAACCTTCGTTGCCGGCCGAACAAGAACTATCGTCATTGGTCGAACAAGAGTCAGAACCAGTGCATGAAGAACGAAAAATCAGAATTGCAGACTCAAAGACACGAATGTTCAAATCCTTCCCAAGCGAATCGCAACGTAAATCGACATTTTATCAGCTCCAGCTATACCGACGACTTTTCCAAAACTTAACTGAAGAAACATTTGACATCGATCGTCTTGCAGAACATTTAGGTCTCGATATTGATCAGCCGCTTTCTGATAACTTCAAATCTGAAGTTTTACAGAATGAAGCTATTGTCTCGTCGTTTGAGAAAGAAATTACTCTTTGGCTAGATACAGATTCTACTGCAGAGGAAAAACAGTATATAGACAAACTGTTAAATCCGAACACACCTCGAGATATTTGGGAGCTTGTGCAGCATAAATTCCGATTCTTCAAAGATAAATTCTCAGATACACTTTCTGTTCATTACATATATCAGGAAGATGCAAAGATCTTTGGTGGCGTTGATTTTACGTATGATCGAAAATCATTAGATTCATTTCTTACATCGATGATTGCATACTGGCGTGCGAAACGCGATCCAGTTGGGGTGGAAGTTGAAGAAGCACACAAGTGTAGAGGATGTCAGTTTAATGAGCGCTGCGCTTGGAGATTAAATAAGATTCGCGAAAGTGCGGAAAGGAATCGTCGCGCATTCGCAGAAAAATGGGGTTCTCCGTCAGAATCTCCTGCATAATCTAATTCACAATCAAACTCATTGCAGAACAACGGGGAGAAAATGCTGGTGAGCTCGAACTGCTTATAATATTGAGTCAAATGAATTTATGTCTATTCTGGTCGGGTTTGTACATATGGGTTATTGTATTATGTTTATGGGACATCGATATTTGTTGCTTTTATAATTTTTTTTCGTGTAATTAGTCTCTTTCTAAAATCGCGCTGCTTTTGTTGTTTTATCGTACAGCTCTAAATTGACCGCTGCTAAAAAGCACGGAATCTCTCGTCGTTCTTTCACCCAGAAAGTAATTAAATTTGAGCATTCCTTTGCAAAAACACTGTCTGCGCTTCCACCGACTTTCATGGTACCTTGAGCTGGGTCGAATGTGAAAGATTCTTCATCTGAAGAAGCAAACATTGACGTAGCGCGGACTTTGTTAGAGGATAGAAAATCCAGTTTGTAGCCAAGTAATGAGTAAACAGCTTCTCTAAACTCGACCGATTTAGCAGACCAAATTTCTTTTAATCGTCGCATACGTTTTTCCTTGTCAGCAACCTCACCAGCAAGTTCTTTCATTTCCAACTTCAATCGATCTAGAGTCGCAACACTCACAACATGACCAATTTCATCTCGGCGGTTTTCAAGTTGTGCTAATAAGGATTCATTTTCAGCACGTAAAGCGTCTAGCATTGCTTTCTTGACTAGTTGATCACGCGAAAATGGATTTTCTCGTAATTCAAGAACACGCTTCTGAGCAGATTTTGAAGCTTCCTGTGATGAAAGTTGTGCGTTCAAATGCTCAATTTCTGTCTTTGAACTTTGTGCAGCGGCAATGAGTTTTGTGATCTCGTCTTGTAGTTGCCTGTTGCGACGGATTTGCTCGCCTAATCGTTCATCGTTGTCATCTTCCGCTCTTGACTCACGCTTGCGTTTGTTTCCTTTATTTTCCTTTTCAAGTTTTGATATTTCTTGAGATAAAGTTGAAATCTCAGCTTTTGCTTCGTTAAGTAGCTTTTCCAGCATTTCAATTCTAGCAGTTTTCTGGGTATCATAATTTCCGTGCATAAACACACTTTCCTCCATATCAAAGCTCTTCAACTGTTCTCTCAAAAACTCGGCTTCTTTAGTAGCCATCATTCGCTGCCTTTCCAATCTAGCAGTCGTCTTTGCATTTTTGGCAATAGTTTCTTGTAACAAATTCACCTGAGCCTCGATTTCAGAAATCTCTCGAGCATCACCGGTAATTGAAACACTTTGAGCAGCGAGTTCTGCTTCGAGTCTTCCTACTTTATCTAACAAAGCTACTCTTTCGGCCCTTTCTCGTGCTAGAGTATGCAATACTTCTTCAGGGGAAGAGAATTCACCTTTAGTAGCATCATAAACTCCTGCCCAGCGAGCCTTTTCTTCTTGTAATGCTGAGAGTTGAACTTGCGCATCCGCAAGATCGCGGCGAAGAGTATCCATAAGTTTTAATCGCGCTTCTAGTAAAGTTTTCTCTTCATGTATGAATTTCATTTTCGATTGTTCTTCGCGAAGATTTTCGAGTTCTGGAGCGATTTCGTATATTTTTGCTTCAAGTGAGTTTGTAAGCGCAATTTGATCAGCTAACTGTGTACGTAACGTATCAAGTTCATCCAACTCCTCAGATTTTGTCCGTAGCGTTTTATTCTCCGCAGCAAGTCTTTCATTTTCCTGTTCAAGTTCGCTAACTTTTTTCGCTTTCTCCACTATTTTCCCCTGTACATCTTCCACACTGGCTTGTAAATCCTCAACACGATCTTCAAGTAGTTTATTCTTCATCTTGAGTTCGTTGATAGTTTTTGTGGATTTAGCAGTTTGAGCACGTAAGGTTTCTGCACTGTCAAAGTTTGCATCTTGGGCTTCTGTTAACTCGGCTTGTAATTTTCGCAATTGTTTTTCTAAAACGGATTTTTGTGCTGGTAATGAAGATTTGAGCGATTCGAGTTCAGATGTAACTTCATTGTGCTTTGTCAAAAGAAATTGCTGATCGGTTTCAAGAGCCTAATTTATTAGCTTCAAACAACAACAACAATATAATAAAAGAAATGGACAAAGTACATACATCAGCTCGTTTTCCTTCTTCAGTGATTCTTTTTTCTAATTCTCGAGTTGTATTTTCAAAGCGTAACTTTTCACGTTCTCGTTCATCTTTCAGAGTCGATAAAGAGTATTTCAACGCGTGCGTCTCAGCACGAAGTAGAGAAATCACCGTCTCTGGATCCTTTTCAGTCTCTTTTGGCTGTTCATCAGTTGGATCTTCTGAAGATTTCCGAACTGATGATTGATTTTGTGCAAAAAGCGTTCTTGAAACCGGCTACATAACCCACTATTAGCACAAGATCAACAGTGGTTAGAATATAGTAAAATACCCTTTGAGAAACATTTCCAGGAGTAAACAAAGCTGAAGATCGTCTTGCAACTGGAATTGAGCTTCCAAACTGCACAGAAGACGAATGCAGCGGCGTTGCTGTGGATTTCCTCATTTACCTGTGTTTCTCGTTGTGCTTATTGTCTATTGTCTAGGTTTGGTTTTAAACGGAGTTCGGGTTGTGCGTAATCCCAAGAGCCGCATGAGCCGGTGGCCGTCTTAACTGAAAAGTTGGATATTGATTTGATATTCTAATTCACTTTGCTTGAAGGAAATACTGACTGAAGGTAAATTCACAGTGGAAACGTGAGTGAATTATGTTGCAGTTTATATTAGTTCAAAATCGTCAGGGAAAAACACGATTAGCGAAATACTATGCTCCGTATGATGTAAGTACAACATTACGATTCACGCCAAAGTCAATCATCAAAACGATGACTAGTTGACAATTCTAACTATGATAATAGGATGAAGAGAAAGTCAAACTAAAAGGAGAAGTCCACAGATTAATCGCTCCTCGCGACCAAAAATATCAATCCAATTTCGTCGAAGTACGCATTCTACACCTCTACACCCTCCTAACATCTACCACAACCAACTAACAATAATCAAACAGTTTAGAAACTTCAAAATAGTCTATAGACGATACGCCGGATTATTCTTCTGCGCATGCGTCGATTCAAACGATAACGAGTTATCGTATCTTGAAGCTATTCATTTCTTTGTTGAGGTTTTAGATACTTTTTTTGGGAACGTGTGTGAACTTGATCTCGTTTTCAATTTTTACAAGGTGTGTACATCATGAACAAGAAATGCTTTGAGAAGATGTTAATGAAGTAGGTTTATGCTATCCTCGATGAAGTCTTTCTTGCCGGTGAAATAGAGGAGACGTCGAAACAAGTCGTACTAAGTCGTCTTGAGTATCTAGATCGTTTGGATTAATCTAGATACTTTTTTCTATGCAATGGTTTCTAGAGAGGCTAAAAAAAGAAATGTCGACATGTGGCAAAGCTGTTGACAGCAAGAATTGGGCATTTACATTGCGATTTGGCGTTTATGTGATATGATTGAATTTAGGATTAATGTATTTGTACTATAGTTAAGATAATATTTTTTGAAATACAAAAGATATTTGCAAGTTTGTAGTTGTATCTGAAGAAAAGTGTGCTACATTCGTTAAAAATAACCTAAATCACTACTGATTGAATCTCGAATGGAGTTATGCTGCACTTCTCAAATGTAAAGTTCATAATGCGCCGCTCGAGCCCAGATTCAGAATCAAGATAACGGTACCAACATCACTTTGATTAATCCCAATCACATTACCTCAGTATTATCATTGATTGAATCGAGTATAGAAATGCCTCCACATAATGCGATTCCTCAAATCGGTGTATGTTTATCTTGAATGGCGAAAATGGGAGAGGGAGAGATGAAGAGCTAATTGAAAGTAGACACGATTGAAAGTCCAGTTGAAGCTGTCAATCTCACGACTTCGACATATTCAACAGAAAGAAACTGCATTAGCAAAACAGCAACGTCGAGATGTACGCCATTTTGTATTTATTTTTTATACTAGTCGTATGGACAGAGGTTAATTGAGAGTAGATTGCGCATTTATTATCGGTGGAAAAGACAGAGTCGGCAAAAATCCGAGTTGAGAATGTTATCAGACAAGAAATCAATGTCGAATTACTTGAGATTCTGGAACTTTACTGTGAATTATTACTTGCGCGAATAGGACTTATCGATCAACGGTACGTTTGTTGTACAATTACTCTTTATAATCGTTATTAACGGTATAGCCGCGACTGTGACCCCGGTCTCGAAGAAGCAGTCAAATCAATAATCTACGCAGCAGGTCGTACAGATGTGAAAGAACTTCAACAAGTACGCGACATGCTCATTGCTAAATTTGGCAAAGAATTCGCACGCGACGCGCTCGAAAACGCAGCTGAGAAAATAAATCCTCGCGTATACAAAAAACTCGTGATCGAGCCTCCAAAAGAGGAATTAGTTAAACTATACCTTGAAGAAATTGCGAGAACGTATAGAATTCCGTGGAGTGGACTTAGTGAAGAAGAACGGAATAAATTCTTACCGCATGATGATGCGCCTGCTGATGATGATGATGATTCTCCAAGCGGTGGTATTCCAGAGACAGCGGAGAGTTTAAAATTACCAGAGGCGCCGATTACAGTTGCGCCTGTGGCGGCGAGTACGGATAATCCAAAGCCGGCGGTGACGTTTCAGGGACAGGCTGTGAAGCCCGTGAAGAAAGCCGGTGCGGATTTGGATGATCTTGCGAAGCGATTTGCGGCGTTGAAGCGTTGAGAGGTATTGTAGTATAGTTTTTTACATTTTGAGTGGGTTGATTGAGGCGGGACATGTATTGTATCATTTGTATTGATTAGATTATGTATGTTGTAATTTTGAATTGTATCTAACAATTAAATTAGATTTATCAATTGAATTAGAAGTGGTCAAATTCTGAAGCGTAATTTCCACCATAATGCTATTCTTCTGATAAATAAAAGTTTGCGAAGCGGTTTGCGGTGTTGAAGCGTTGAAGCGCTAGATGAGAAGTAATGTAGTCTGGTTTATAGTTTACATTTTGAGTGGGTTGATTCACTATGCTTGCTGCTAATTTTACATATACTTTTGCATTTATATTAATCAAACAATAAAATTAGATTAATTGATTAAATTAAAAAGGGTCAATTTTGAAGCGTAATTTACTCCATATTCCTATCCATCTTTTCAATAAGATCTTGCGAAGTGATTTGCGAAATGGTTTGCGGCGTTGTCTCTCTATTGCGAAGCGGTAAAGCGTTTAGTGAGAGCGTTGTAGTTGTGTTTAATTTACATTTTGAATGAGTTACATGTATTGTATCATTTGTATTGATTAGAAAAAA
>JAJLWK010000380.1:0-14237 GCA_030570675.1 Myxozyma neglecta | reverse complement strand
ATTTTGATATTTGATCGTTGTCAATCTTGTCCATTGCTCCCTGTATGAATAGAATCTGAACCGCTGAAAGTGTGTATAAAATATGTGCGTCGTGACCTGGGTTTGCTCCGAAGCCACCTATATCAGTTAATACATAACCTGTTTTTCAAGGAATAATAGCGTACCATTCGGATGCTGACAGCTCATTACGAAATCAATCATTGCATCTCTTGGAAGCGCGTCCCTTGCACCCATGAGATCCAGCGCCGTTAATCCCCAATATACGCCATCTTAAAGCCCAATTAGCAGCTGTTCTATACATATATCCTCTAAAAATCCTACTCATTCGTAAATGTTCAGAAAGCCAGTAGTCGAGTTCATCTTGTTTCTATGAGGTGTCAGTAATTGTAAATGGTACATGAATGCAGTTCACCTACTTTATCTAGAGACTGGATATATTTAATGTGCTTTTCACGCACGAATTCAACCACCATTTCTTCACGTCTAAAATGTTATAAACAGATCAAATTTAGTCAATTGTTGTATTCTTTCAATCAGCAAACGAATCTAAGGTACGCAATTGATCCTGTTCAACATGCCCTAATGGAGACGCTACGTCAGTTTAGGTTTGTCAAGTCTGGAACAGTTGCGCGTCTCGAGACTACATAGTATAAGAGCAAAACTACCTTTAAAAACTGCAATAGCTACTACTTTTCAATATGACACAATATGAATTGTATTGACATAACCTATAATTACTTTAACGAACCCGATAACATAATATGAATACAAAAAACAAAGTAAGCGACGACTCTTCGCAAACCGAATAAAAAGCGCCAGAATTTAATAAAGATATAAATTCAAACCAAACAAACTAATCAAATTCCATCTAACCACGTCTTTATGCAAATTAAAGTGAGCTCAATACTACCATCCGTTAAAATGAATTGTAAGAGACACGAAGAGAAACGCTAAAGAGAAATAGGATTGGACTCTTGTTGTCGGATTTCAATACGAGATCACAATACTTTTATAATCATCAAATTTAAAATCACTCAAGACTGAATTATTAACATCTTGATGCCAAAATCATTAGTGCTCTGAGCCTTCAAACAACCAACCCCATATAACTAACGCAATCCCGTTTTATAAAATTTTAATGATACGTTTTTTTTGTCTGTTGAATTTCCGCCATTATATGTCCACACCGTAAATACATTTTTGAGTTATAATTTGCTTATTTTCGAGGATCGTTTCGCTGAATCGCAGTGTATCCGTGAATTCTGTGTGTGGGAAGCATCTCCATGTATCGCACTATAGTTATGTTAATCCCCGCACCAATCCATAATTTATCACCAATGTCAACATACGAGCAAGTTCTCGGCAATCCTCCATCTGGTTGACACCCTTGGTCTCGTAGCACATCATAAGCGCCTTTCGGACCGTCCGCAGAGCGTAGAGCTTGACCCACTGATGCTTGTTCTCGCTGTCTTTGGCAGCAGCACGCTGAGCCCGATCGGTGTAGTCGATATCGTCAAAAGAAACCTTCTCCCAACGCTCCATGTCAGAGGCTATGCAAAATTAGCAATTAATACCAAATCACCGTCATATAACATCACAGCACAGCGAGAGATGCATACTTCTACCCTCTTTCTCGTATTTGCGGTTAGGAGCGAAAGGAAACGGGTTGGCAGTTTCGGCAGGCATTTTTGAAGATTAAACAAGTTTATTATGCAGATAAGACAGGAATCCTTGATCCAAAGTGCGATTGCCGAAGATTCCACAATAACTCGGTCTCTTTGAAGCACTTCGAACGACTAACTTCGGCTTTCGACAAAATCGATGAATCCCTTTGCGTTTGATTGGTTGAGCAAAATTCACCCTTAGCCCTAAAGCACCCTAAGTTGAATATCAATTAAGGTGCGGCTCGGTTGCTGTAGAGACACCTTGCAATGACCAGTGCAAAGCGTAAACAAACAGAATGTTTTGCACGCGGAGCTCCCACTTCTTAGCGCAAGAACTAATCACAGCTTTGATCTGCTTCTACTAGACAACAGCAGCAACTATTGATTTTAAGAGTCTTTATTTTCTAATATCAAAATCTGTTGAAAATACTTTAGAATATCTAAAAATAATATACAATGGCTGACTCACGCGTTCAGCTTTATCAGCAGTTTCTGGTTTCGCCTCAGACCTCTCATCTTGCGCCAACCGCAAAACTTACTTACGTGACTTCTTGCAAAGCTTTCGATGGCTCGGACGCGGTTATTTCACATTTAGCACTCGTTGCAAGACAGCACAACAAGTCTGAAAAGATCATTTCAACGCATGTCGCAGCTGATTCAATAGTACTTGAAACAATCACAACAATTGAGTTCACTAATGGAACTGGAGCTTGGGTTCAAGGTCTTGATAAAAACTTTGTTGTTGACAACACTGTTGTTGTCCCTGTTGTATGTGTTGCTACACTACAAGTCATTTATCTATGATTGTCTGACATCATATAGATTCATTCAGTAATCTTTGACAACGGTGCAATCAAAAGTGTCCGACTCTTTTGGGATCAGGGATCCATGCTTAAGCAGCTTAATATCATTGGCAACAGAGGAAATATCTGGCCTATCTACAGCGGTGCCGATCAACAAAAGTTGATGCTTGCTGATGGTAATTTCTCACTTTTTAATAAGTAATCCACGATAAAGTCCAACTAACAAACGATCTAGTCACTCCTTCTGCTCAGCCCATCTCATCTTCTTCATCATCCCAAAAACGCGTTGATCTTGTTGATCTTGAACCCAAAGACGCTGGTTCAGTTTCCTCCTCTGTTCAAACTCCTGAACAGATCAGAGCGAAGCGTAATTTCAACGCGAAGAATTTCGAACCACATTTTAAGTTTGGCACTCCTGAATCTAAACCTTCTCCATATTCCAAGCATAGAGCCAACATGCACCCACGTCCCGAGGAGCTTCAATGGGACTATGATGCCGAGACTGGCGAGCCTCAACCCGCGCCCGCAGGAAACGGACGTCGCGATATGAGTGCCACCTATGAATACCCCGAGGAGTCTCATGTCCCTAAGGAGAGATTTGGAGGTATTAAAATTGCTGGAAATGGTATGGGCAGCAACCGCGATAGACCTCAATTTAGCATCTCAACAATGCAAGCTGAAGAAGAAGAGACTGTTCCTTCTCGACAGCCGGTCGGTCGCTATACTAACTCAAGAAGTGTTTCCTCGCGTTCTGATGAGTTCAGACAGTCAGAGGCACCAGCCGGTAGACAAGGTGGAATTAAAATTGCTGGAAATGGCATGGGCAGTAACAGTGCTAAATCTCAGTTTAGTATTTCCATGATGCAATCAGAAGAGACAGAAGAAATGGTACCTTCTCGCCAACCTGCTGAGCGTCATACCACCACTGGAAGCGTCTCATCGCGTTCCGATGAGTTAAGACAATCAGAGGCACCAATGGGTAGACAAGGCGGGATCAAAATTGCTGGAAACGGTATGGGCAGCAATAGCGCTAAACCGCAATTTAATATTTCCACTATGATTGCAGATGATGAGACATCAAGTGAGCCTGTTGTTCCAAGACATCTTGTTAGAACTCATGATATTGCTTCAGGTGCCGATGAAGACATTCAGCGCTCTGTTGCTGTTGGAAGACCCGGAGGAATCAAGATTGCTGGAAACGGAATGGGTAGTAACTCATCAAAGCCACAATGGAGTTTGGGCATGATGGGTGAAGAAGCGGATATGCAAAAACCACCTTTTGCTGAGCGCCCTCAAGCCATAGCAAACGCACAGCAGCAACGATCATCCGTTAATCAGGATGAAAACCTTGACTCTCGTTTCCGCGGAATTAAGATTGCTGGTAATGGGATGGGAGGTCGTGGTAAGCCTCAATGGTCATGGGACGCTCAAGAGGAGCAAGCTCCAGTCAAACCAGTCGCACAGAAACAGACAGAGCAAGCGAGATATCAGCCTAGAATGGCGTCTCACAGACAATTTACTGCCTCATGGAGTTTCGGAGGAGATGAGAAAGAAAATGTTTAAGTAGTATTTATTCCGTTCGCGCTATTGCTAAGTCGTGGAGAAATCTGATTATTAGTATACCCAATAAAGATGATTAATTTTATGAAACTGATGTAGCATGCTGATAAATTAATCAAACTAATATGACTCGTGACACAGAACGACTATGGTAAATTGACATACGCAATACATTCATAGCCACCACCATCTTCTTCCTTCCGCTCGCCCATCTTACAGATTTCAAGTTTTGGTATCCGTACTGATTCTAAAAACAGAAGATCTTTGTACTTATTTAGTAGAGTCGTTGCATCAAAACTCGGCCTCTGTGATCCACGATTTGTACTTGATGAAAAACTTTGTGATTGCGGTTCGGTTTTTGAGTAAACAGTATTGAGAACAGTAGCATGAAGTGCGACCGGTTTTATGTGCACTGAAGCTGTTTCCAGATTCTTTTGTGCATTTTGTTCCTGAGAGTTCTTTTTAGAATGATTTTCGTTTATGATCAATTTTTGATTCACGAAATATTGCTTAGCAAAATCTGCAAAGTCTTGAATAGCTTTAGTGTCATCAGTGTTGTGAACTGGTTTCGTGAATACCACTGTCGCGCGCCTTCGGTTTGCTCCTGGAAACATATGAAGACCTCGTAAAGATGCTTTCAACGGACGCGTGAATTTATAGTGATCGACGACAAATCTCAAAGCTTCACAGGCCTTAGTTACTTCTTGTTGATTTTGTAAACTCATGACACCAATTGTCAAATGGATAGTCTTAGCAGGACGAATTGAGGAAAACGGGATATCAGTGTGATTGATTTGAATTTCATGTTTGAGTTCGTTCAGTGCTTTTGTTAGAGATGAAGTAGTTGTTTCGTCAAAACAAAGAGGAAGGGAAAGAAAATGAGTCAATCGAGGTTTTCGAATAAATTGTGGTCTCTGCGACATTGGCAAGATGTATGTTATGATTGCGTTTGATGTATCTCAAGCGGTGTACAATTGGGACTTAACTACAAAACTAAATTAACAATCTGGTCTCTATTTACAAATGCAACAGGGAAAAGCTTATTTACGGTCAGATTTAGCTAATCTAGCTTTACTATATATCGCCTTCAGATAGATCGCTGAAGCAAGTATCAAAAAGGCAACTTATCCAGATCGCAACCATCTAAGATTGTGGGTTCGGTCAATTTAAACTTTAAAGGTTTTTCAACTCACACCCAAAAACGCAGAAATATATCGATCGCATTATTGAAATTTTTGCTGAAACATCAATCCTTAGTAGTTCAATGACATCAAGTGGACATTGACTAGTGCAGTTAATTTATACTGTGCTCATTTTGTTTTTGGTCTATAGGTTAGAGAGCTTTGTTGCGCGGTTGTTTACTGTTAAACCACCACGCAAGAAGCGAAGATCGAGACATAGACGCAAAATGATACCTACTGTTGCGAATCCCGCAGATACTCCTTCGAATGGCACACTATCTACAATAAGCAATGATAATGACTCAGGAGAAGCGCGGTATTCCTCTAAAAGAGTAAAGACATCTCATGAAAGCAGTTCGGAAGATGGTGCGAAGTCAATTAATATTCAATCACCAAAGGGGAAAACTAAAGCAGAGATTATGGAAAGTGATGGATTTGCATTTCCAAAAAAGAAACCAAGAAAAGAAAAGAGAAAGAGTAGACTGTTTCCTACTGTTGAAGTCGATTCTACAGCGGTGAAGGACAAAATTAGCGTTGGTGTATGTGATTCTATTACTTGTTATAAACTTTGTTAATAGGTGATTAGGATTTACGTGATTTGACGTTGTATATTATGGGTGATGGCATTGCACCAAAATGGTTAAGCATCAACGTATGTTTGAATCTCACGTCTTTTGATGTATATACTAATAATGACAGAATCGACTTGCGATTTCGCATGTAGTTGCATTATTAATCCCCGGGCTCACTCCTGATATGTTTGGAGTTTCTATAGATCATTCTTCACCAGTTTTAATTACTCCAGACGAACCCAAAATACCAGAAGAGCTTTCATTTTTTCGAACTCACAAGATCCCTTATATATGGCCTACTAGAGCACCCGGAGACCGAACTAAGCTGTACAGTCCAAGCACAACATTCTTAAATACCCCCCTTACCAAAGGAGAAAAGAAAAATTTAGGAAAGATGGAGAGACTTTATGGAGCGCCAATTGGAGAACCAAAAGATAAATTACCGCTCGAGAGTTTGTTCATGTCGCCTGATACCCTTATTTCGTGCGACTATCCCTTACATTCGGATACATTAGCGCTTATAAATGAAGAACAGGCGATGGAAGAAGGATGGGTCGAGACTGGTAAAGCGACATCTGAACTTCGAGAACAGATACCACTTGTGCAAGACAAATATAGAGTGTTTGGACTTGATTGTGAAATGGTTCTGACTGCTAGTGGATCTACATTGGCGCGTGTGACGCTGGTTGACTGGAACTCAAAAACAGTGTATGACGAGCTTGTGTTACCAGACGAGACTGTTACTGATTATTTAACGCAATACTCGGGAATTACGGCAAAGATGCTATTGAATGTGAAGACGACTCTGGCTGATATCCAAAGAAGAGTTTTGGAAATTGTTGATAAAGATGATGTGTTGGTTGGACATTCTCTTGAAAATGATTTACGGGTGATGAAGATTCGTCACCCGAGAGTCATTGATACTGCTGTTGTTTATACTCACTCGCGAGGATTGCCGCATAAACCATCCCTAAAATACCTTGCAAATAAATTTCTTAATAAGGAAATTCAAAAGCAGTCAGGAAGTACAGGTCATGATTCGGCAGAAGATGCCATAACCTGTATCGAACTAATTCAGATGAAGATAGTAAAGGGGATGGAGTTTGGTAAAGCTGTCTCGAACACCGAGCCATTACTGCACCGACTTATGAAAGCTAGCGAAGCAGCACATCAAGCATCGCTCGGAGCGGAACGCAGTACAAGAACAGGCACAGGAGCAGTGGTTGACTACGGAAACCCATCGCAGTGGCATGGAACTGATGCCAAGACCATTGTTAGTTGTAAGACTGACGACGAGGTCGTGAGCGGGATCAAAGATACAGTGCGTCGACATGATTTCGTTTGGGCTCGAATGAGAGAACTTGAATTTGCCAGAGGATGGGTTGCGTATCGCAATGGAAACAAAGCGGACAATAACGATGTCAACGCTGATAAATCAGAGGAAGAAAAAGCGGCTGAGATATCAAGATGTTTAGAGAATTTGAATGACAGATTAGAAAGAATCTGGGCATCTTTACCACCAACTACACTATTAATACTATTCTCAGGTTCGGGGGATCCTCGAGAAATGTCACGATTAAATGGAGTTCGAAACGAGTTCAACCACGAGTTCAAAACAAAGAAATGGGATGAAGTCAGTGTACAATGGACGGATGTAGAATTTCAGCAGTTGGTTGCTGCTACTAAAGTTGCTAGGTCAGGTGTTAGTTTTATAACAATTAAACCTGCTGCAGTAGAGGTTGAAGATGGTGGAGAAAAGTGACTTTGTAAATAGGTAATAGATAATGAACGCCAATGATATGATAAAGTACAACACCTAGAATACATGAAAAACATAGACACCTAAAGTACAAGATACAAGTAATGTACATAATTGTAAGATGATTATCGTTTTTTACGACGAACAGGTTGAGGAGGAGAGTCAGAGCCATTTTCGAGATCAGTGAAAGTTGCGGATTTCAGGCGTTCGATTTCCTCGTGCATTGCCATAATGACCGTCTCCATCTATACTTAATTAGTACAGTAGAAACAAAACAAGCATGTGACAAACATACAATTGCCAGTCGCTGAGCAAGAGCGTTTGCTTCAGGCTTCAGAATATCGAGATCAGCATCATCAGGCAACGGATCCCTCGCCGCCTCATCAGAGCCGACCTGATAATTCTTCAACGCGGCCGCATCAAACGTCAAATAGTCTCTTAAATCATCAAGATGTCTAGGCGTAGTTCGATAAATTCTACCTAGCACCGCATCACAACTCGCGCATGAAAATGAAGCGTACGTTGAGCCTAAATCATGGCCGTCGTGGGATGTAGAAAGTGTTTCGTCAACGTGGATAGTGCCTGTGGGCGCGGCTGCAAGTGTGAAGGTGCGTAATTCTGGAGTGGCTCGGACCCAGGATAAAGAGTCAGCTACTATTAAAAGGCAGGAGGCGCATTGGAAAACTACGGGAAGTGGTGGTTGGGGAGATGGTGTCGTGGAGGTCGTTTGCATTTGGTTGAGATTTGTTTACTATGGTTTCTTCAGGGAAAAGTGCGGCTCTGAACAAGAGTACGCGAGTTTTTGTGTATATGCAGGGGTTCATCTGGTTCATAATGCTTGATTCATTAGTCTAGACGATGCTGTTTCTGATATGACATATTAAGTTAAATTGTGGTGGGACTAAGGTCTAGACAGATCTTTATCACGATTATAATAACAATTAAAACTTCTATTGTGGAGTCAACCACTTCTTTCGCTGAGTAGCACTAACTTCGCAATCGCTCCCGTACTCCCAAGAGAGGTAGCATGTGAACGGCAGAAATCACGACTACTCTAGGAACTCATATATACATGATGTACTTTTCCTTGCATGGTTGCTACTTATGTCCACTCTTTATGATTAAACAGTAAACTTTTTTACATCATGTGTCTAATGTAGTGTATGACTTAACATGCTGCTAGTCCAGGTAGATCAAGAAGCTTGACATAGCTATATACATGAATCACTTTGAACTCAATGCACACAAGCATTATGCAACTGATTAAATACGCATTAACATTAACAAACCACGAAAGAAAAAATAATACAAGGACTAAGTTGAACCAGAATATAATCAAAAGTACATAAACAAAAAGAATAACAACATTAACAGCAGATAAATTGACAAGAAATTTGCATAAAGTACAGGGTAATAAAAACCAAAACTAACAAAAAATCAGAAAAGCAAACAAAACATAAGAACAATCAAGATAGACCAGAAATTGATAGATGTGAAAAAAGGGTCTAGATACATTGAACTTTGCAACAAAAATTTTCCATACTCCCACCTGAACAAAGCGCATAACAAAGCTTAACAATTAAACAAATAAACAAAACAATCGTCGAAAAATAGCAGAAAAGGAAGTCTACAACTGCAAATCCGAACCATCTATGTCGGTAACCCCAGTTAAACCGCCGTCAGTGACGTCGTCCGTCGAGCTCCTGTTGTCGTCTTGAAGGTATTCTGAGGGGAGATCTGACTGTTGAGGATCTTGTAGTTGTGGCTGTGGCTGTTGCTGGTGTTGTTGTTGTTGCTGCTGCTGCTGCTGTTGTTGCTGTTGTTGCTGCTGCTGAATGTCTCCCGATAAACCAGCTTCCTCACGAAGGCGTTTCTCTTCCATTTCAGCAACCTCCGCAGCTGTGAGAAAGCGACCACCCTGACCGCGCGGCCTGCGCATGGCGTGTTTATGGCGACTTTCATGAAGATACGGACGACGGCCTTTGCTGACTTTAAGTGACTCTTCAAGCTTTGCACGGGCCAGTCTGCGCTTGAGAATGCGATGGTACTGTTTTGCATTGACATAAAGTGGTTGGTCAGAGTCGTCTGGGGGTTGTTGTTGTTGCTGCTGCTGTGGCATGGGTGAAGCCATTGAAGGCACGGGAGAAGCGTCGTAAAGAGCCTCTTCTGAGCGAGGATCACGCACGTCATCTTCGTCTTCTGGCTCTTCGTCGTCGACCAGACCGTCTGTGAGTCCCAAGTCAAGGTGCATTGGCGAATTGAGATGTTGTTGGTGCTGGTGTTGCTGGTGAAGATGCTGGCTCTGCTGTTGTTGGTGCTGGTGCTGGACCTGGTGCTGGACCTGCATCTGCTGGTGCTGGACCTGCATCTGATGGTCATGTACGTGATGCTGCTGTTGCCGTTGCTGCTGCTGTTGCTGCTGCTGCTGGATCACGCTCATGTGCTGCTGACTGAGCATCGCGGGCAGGCCTTGAAGCTGGGCCGCCGAAGACGCTGCAGTTGCTGAAAATGGCAGCGGCGCCGATGGGCTCTGAAAGTGCCGCTGCTGCTGCTGATGCGCGTACATTTCTGTGCGGTGTTTAGCAGCTTTAGTTCACTGCTTAAAAGCTTGTTATTTTGTTGCGTATTTGCGTATCCGCGTATTTGCGTACTGCTGCTGGCTTTCCCGGGTTTTTCGCGCGCTGCGACTCGACTCCGGCCAAAGCAATTCGGTGGCTTTCTTTTAAAATGAGTAGTTCTTAAATAAAGCAGCAATTCAATAAAATACAAACAATAGTGACAGCCAAAGCACGCTGAACTACTGCAAATTGAGCGTGTTTGGTCTGGACAGGCGGCTGTCGTGAAAGAGTATCAAATGTCCCGTCTCGGCCGTCGTCGCCCACGTGGATGTCTTTTGCTGTAAGTTTGTGCCGCAAGTGTGAAACGTATGCTGCATTTATTTCAATTGGCGAACAGACCCGCTCTTGCAACATTCTCTTTCGGCACTATTCTTTTTCTTTCAGTGCAATTATTAGTTGAACAGTAAGAGCTGTATAAGCTTTGGTTATTCAGTATTTAATTGCTAGTTTTGTCAAAAATAATGCATTCATTCGGACCAAGGTCCGCATCATTTTAAGGTTAGCATCTCAGTGTCATTTCATAAGTCACATGATTGTGCTTCAGAGCCATCCTCAGTTCAAAACGCACATTGCACAATTCATTCTCTGTATCTATATTTGTTTGCCGCAATTGTAGACGTGGTTAAAATTACTTAGTGATTATTTAACTGCGGTTTGATCTGCTGCTTTTGTTTTTACAAGCTTTTTGCTCTTTTCAAAGGGTCAGTTTCCTCCTCATATTGATGAACGACATCATTCTCTTCGATATATCTCGCTTTTATTTTTGATCTTATCTTTTATTATAAATTTCGATCTGGATTTGTTTGATTATCGTTTATTACTCTTATACTATCTCGTTGCTTTTATCTGCTTTTTTTGTCCACGCTAATGGCGTTGATGATGTGACCGGCCATCTACCACGCAATGTCTATATGCATACGCGACTGAATGATGTTTTACTACCACGCTCAACTGACTAACTAGTATTCTAGCTTATTTAAGTGCAACTCAAAATGTATCAAAGCCGGTCCAGCTCCTCTCATGCTGACCGCTACAATTCCTCTCGACGTGATGGCAGAGATCGCGATTATTACAGTTCACCATCTTCTGCCCGCAACTCGTATCGACCACGCGAACCTTCACGATTCAAGCCTTCTGAAGATGGATTTTCCGACTCTGTTGTAAAATACCAAGACCCATTCAAACTTTCTTTTCAAGTTACCTACAACCAATTCTGTGAGTGGTATAAGCAAAGCCAACCTGTCGACGAATCTGCTCCTACTCCTGAGGAATTGCAATCGAAATATGACGCTTACAAAATTGATTTATATGCTCGTCTTTCTCGTGGTTTTGTCTTGACACATCATAATGATACATGGTTCAAAGAGCGTTACGCATCTTCCCTTGCGACCCCAATCAAAACTGATGTGATGGAGTACAGGAAGACGTGCTACAATTCCTTCATGAAGGATTTTGACGCTGGAAGATTTGATCAGTTCTCATTAGATGGACTTCGACGTAGGTCTGCCGTTCGTGTCTTAAACTGCGTATCTAACTCATCCAGGAACCGTGCCGGAAGCAGCCGCTGCCAAGGGAACAGAAACGAAACCTGATGCTATGGAAGTCGACACAACAGAAAAGGAAGCAGTCAAAGAAACCGAGGAAAAGAAGGAGACTGATGAAGAGCAGTCGGCAGTTGATGTCTCTATGGATGGTTCTGGCGAGGGCGACGAGTCTACTCCCGCTGAACACGCCGATGGTTCTTTAGACCAAAAAGTCGTCATTATCAAATCAATCGCACCGAACATTTCCCGTGCACAGTTAATGGATTTGGTTAAGGACATTCCCGGATTCCGCTTTTTATCACTATCGGATCCAAACCCTATGAAGCGCTATCACAGAATTGGTTGGATTATGCTTTCCCCGGAAGCTGACACAAAAGCTGTTGTTGATTTACTGGAAGGAAAGACTATTCCAATCACCGATGAACAGACCAATGAGACTTCGGAGTTTTTAGTTCACGTTGGAGTGCATTCTATGGCGCGACCGATGAAACGCAAATACTTGTACCCATATTTATCATCAGCTGAGTATATCAAAAGAGATCATGAAAACATTCAGAAAGCTGCGCGGAAATTCGAAGCAGAGTTTAAAGATGCAAAGTATCAAGACGGTTTGGATAAGATATTGAAGCGTGCTGAGCAACTTGCAACGGATCATTACAACGCTGCCGCAGCTGCAAAGAAATCTGAGGCTGAAGAACAGGATGAGGAAGGTATGGTTGAAGAGGAGGAAGACAAAAACCAATTACAGGATGATATCACTAAACGACAATTTGATCTAACGTTCTTCTATTTACGACAAGTCTACGCGTTTTGTTTCTACTGTGTTTCCGAGTGCGATTCAATTTGCGATCTAAGTAAAAAATGCACTGCAAGTCATTTACGACGACCATTACCCACCGCTGATATGGACGAAGAGCAAAAACAAAGCTTTAAAACTCCAGATGCGCGCGTTGAGCGATGGATTACTTCATGGAATGAAAAGTTTGAGCTTTTCCTTGATCCGGAAGCTGCTGATGTTAAGAAATATGGTGGTGTACCGTTACCTGAATTAGTAGAGAAAGAAATTGCAAGTCACGTTCGACGCGAAGATGAATCAAGGTTTAGGTGTAAAGTCGGAACTTGTACAAAACTGTTTAAAGGAGAGGAGTTTGTGCATAAACATATTGCAAAGAAACATCCTGAATTTGTGGCTAGTGTTGAGGACGAAGGAAAGCTGTTAAATGCTTATGTTTCTGACGCGTGCCGTTTACTACCGTTCAGAATTGATGGTACGTTACCACCGGCCACAGGTGATGGAGCCACGATTGAACCAGATACTTCTGTTGCGTCGTTATTTGCAAATTCAAATATGGTATCAACATTTGGTGGATTTCCTATTGCTATTCCGCCATCTGGACAAAACCTAGGACGTATGAACAGCGGGAATGGAGCAGGTTTACATCAAGCAGATCCATTTGAGGCAAGCCAATCATCTTCCTCGCCACTTTCTTCCAAGAACAACATGACTAATAACAACGGCTACAAGCGAAATTCTTTGCCCCATGGACTTGGTACACCACAAGGCCGCGGACGCGATCAAGAATGGCGCTCAGCAGACCGGAATCGTGATCGTGATTCGCGACGATCACGAAGTCCGAATGGTCGCGATCGCAGAGACTACCGAGAACGGTTTGACTACAGAGATGATAGACGTGACCGGGGACGTGACTACTCATCTAGAGATGGTGGTAATGACCGGTATCGTAGTGGTCGGTTTGGTGATCGTGATCGGGAACGGGAACGAGATGCAGGTGACAGACCTGTAAGAGACGACCCTAGGGCTAAACTGGTTACTGATCCCAGAGGACGAAGTCTCAGAAGCTATGAAGACATTGCTTCTGGAAATTCTGAATTGGATTATTAAGTTTCTGTTTCTATTTCTTTTGCTATTTATCGTTTTTATGTAGATATAGGCTGTATGTACGAATTTCTAATAAAAGATTATTCTTGTTTTTGTTAATGCACTAATAATATTACTCTCATAATCATCTGATAATGTGGCTTGAATCATCTCGACCCACACTGCACAGTTCTCGACATCATACTCCTAATTCTATTAATAAACTCAATTTCACTAGAATTATTGATGTTATAGGCATTATCAGCCACCGCAACAGCAACGATTCCTCCTTGACATTTGAGAATTTCATCAATTATTAATTCATCAATCATTAAATCTTCATTAATTTCTGAATCGGCAATTGTTGAGGGTGTCGAGGGTGTCGAGGGTGTTGCTGGTGTTGTAAGTGTAGGGTGAATGTCGGTGTCGCGAAATTGAAAGCGGGATTGGGCACCGTCGCGCGGAAGTGGGAAGACAGCATTCTTTTGGTGAGTTGTTGGATATGGAGTGTCTTGTCGCAAAGGTGGTGCTGAATATGATAAGTGTAAATCATGAGTTAGTGAACTAATAGTAACATTGTCCGTAATGTTTTTATCAGTTCTTAAAGACGTCGGGTATTTGATTTCTTCCTTCACCGGCGACAACGATAACGAGATC
>JAJLWK010000379.1:0-14291 GCA_030570675.1 Myxozyma neglecta | reverse complement strand
GAGTAGTTCAGAACTTCCCAATACTATTAGCTGATGTCAACTTGAGATGTAGAAGGTAATTGCAAATTGAGGAGGCTGGTAACTGATTCATTGTTTACACTACGCAACTGTGTTCAAACCTTATTTCGCTTTCTGGGTCTGATTTTTTTTACACTGTGGCCTACATTATTTCTACTGTGTACTGCTTTTAATGATAAAGCACTTTTAATCGGAAACTACCTTCTAATGAAAATTAATGCTACTTACACAAAAAACTGGTCCTAATAAGCTACCTGTTACCAGCGCAAAAGACGGGGTCTAGAATTCAAACCCCTTATTTTTTCCTCTAACTGCGGCAACTTTTTGTTGTGCTTTCGCTGTTTGAAAAAGTCTCGTGCTGGAGATTTGAGGTTTGGCGATGATCTCAAAAAACTTGATTTTTGAAAATTCACCAAATTAAAGAAAAGAAACGCGTTCTAAAGTTTAAAGATTGATTTATTTACTTTTGCCTATTTCTGCTTTAAATCCACACAGAAGCTGTGAAGTCTAATCTCCGGAGAGTCCGGAGCAATCTCAATTCATTGACAATATCCGCTGGTCCAGCTGCTTGAAATCTCACCTAAACGAGAATAAGATGGATTTAGATAAACCGCATTATAACAATAAAACAGTCTGGACTGTGGATCGAGATATCTTTGTACTGGATGCGTTAGCGGGTGCTGCACGCGACGGTTTAGATTCCAACATTGGATTTTCAAAAGAAGGATGGCGCGTCGTTACTTTACGATTTAATCAACGATTTAATACAAATTTAGATAAAGCTCATATCAAAAATCATATTCAAATTGTTTGTTATATTCTGTTCCATAGGTTTAATTTCATCCTTTAAGCTGACTCTTTACAATAGTTGAAACGAATATATGAGGCGTGGATTCAACTAAAGCAAACTCCAGGATTCGTATGGAACAGACAAAGACTCTTGTACGAAGCATCAGATGAACTTTGGGAAGCATTCATACAGCGGCACAGACACGGCAAGCATTTCCGACGGAAATCATTTCTTTATGAACAGAAAATGCGGGAGATATTACCAAGGCGCAGGCGTGATTTAAATCCTGAATTTGATATACAGACGGAGGAGGAATTACAGCGGATGCTGGAACTGGAGATTCATAGACAAACGCTCGTGCCGTTAAGATCACCGTCGCAGCATACTTCCGATCTTCCAATCAATCCTCATCAACAGGTAGAATTACCTCAATCTAGTTCACATCCGCAAACACATGCGTCGCAGCAGAATGGATTATCTCTTCCTACTACAAATCTGTTTGAAGCCACTGCTGATGCTTCTCGATTTTTGCCTCAACAGGACACGGATTCGTTTGCTTCTACAGATCTAACCAATTCTTCAACATCAACATTAACATCATCAACGACAACTCAAGCAGCTGCATCCATAACATCATCGTCATCAACAGCAACAAACATTCACACTACTCTTCCAAATCCATTATCATCTTCTCTTACACAATCACCTTCTTCACGACCTCACATCTCTCAGATCACATCGTCTTCAACATCTACAGCAACTCAATCTCAATCTCTACCACATCAGACTTCAGAAAACACTCAAAATCTCCCTCAAGAAGCCCTAATATCAGTAATTAACCTCATCTCCGGTTCATTTAAAAAAGCTCTGGAGTCAGCTCTATCAACACAATCTACATCCTCCTCATCTTCAACCGCACAATCCTCAACATCATCTACAATATCATCCCTAATATCGTCATCTTCTCAAGAAATTTCAGCACAAAGATTTCAGTCTGCTGCCAAGTTAATCTCAACAATGCGCCAATCTCGTGAATGGTCACTAGAGCAGTATCTGCAAGCGATCAAAGCTTTAAGAAATATGAATGAGTTTAATGTCGTGATTTTTCTTGAAATGGATGATGATGCTCGAGAAGCATATCTTTTTACACCCTAACTCTATTGTATTCAGTTCGTGTATATTAAATCATTTATGTATATTATTATCATTTAACGTGTACTATTACAATTCAGCGAAGGTAAAATTAACAAACAATGAATACATCAACAGCTTTAAGAAGAATGAAAAAAATGAAATTTAATGAAAGAAATCAAGAGGAAAACAACGAGCTAATAACCATAATGACTGCAAAATAAAACTCCTCTATTCACATCGTACATATTAAACAACTTTAAAAAATCAAGACAAAGATTTAATCAACAAATGGTAACAAATGGAAAAAAAATAAAATAAAATAAAATCGACAGAGAGCGTGAACCAAACTCCGCACAATATATACCGAGCCCACTAACTTGACAAAACGAATGAACCATTGCGACTCTAACAGCAGATTAACTATCCATAACCAAAACCGTTCTTTTTTTTTTTTTTGAAATTAAACAGCAACAATTGCCGGCGCCTGTGAAATCGTATCAGCACCATCTGCCACCACTGATACCGCAGATTCGATAACTGAGGATGCAGTAGAAGTTGATAAAGATGCACGCATTGCAAAAAATTCAACAAGTTTTTCAGGAATTGGAATATATTCAGAAATCTGAACTCCAAACATACTCAAGGCTCCGTAGCACAATACGACCAACAATACCGGTAACTAATATTTCATGTTAGCAAATCTGCAAAAACACGCAAAGTTGAAGAGTATAGAGTTGAACTTACCCAAAACGCAAACAACATTAAGTCATTACGCATGTGCTTTTTCTTGTTCTGCCAAAATTTCAGAAGCATTTCCTGCTCACTAAGCTTTGTCTCTCTGTCCTCGTGTTCGGTAGCATCTACTGTCTCGACTTCAGTCGTCACCTTGATATCCGTACCTGCACTGATGGTTGCGTGCACAAACGATGACTCGGGATAGATTTCTTCGTAACTAGGTGGTGCTACATTTGCATTCATGGACTTTCTGCGCTCAGCACCCATAGCAGTAGCAATGTAATCACCAAACCACAAGTTTTCCAAAGCACGTTTGGAATGAGCTGGAATATTCGTGGCAATATTAGCCAATGTAGGTCTCACAGATGCGAAAGATGTGAATGCATCTTGTACAAAATGATTTGCTGAATCCCAATTGGGACGAACTTGCATGCGATTGATTGTTTGTTCATGTAATTGTGAGATATAGTCTGCGAGACGCAATTGAAGCTGCTTTGCACGAACAGGAGCCGCATCGCCTTGCTGCCGTTGAGCTTTCTGTTGAGATCCTGATGATCCTCTAGAAAACAGTTTACGGCGAGACCATCCTCGGCTCTTCTTCTCGTTTTCTTCTTTCTTCTCCGGGTCAACATCTGAAGCTTCGTCGTCAAGTGAGTCTGTATATTCATCGCTTGTAGAAGCAGCAGGTGAAGAGGGACCAGATGAAGTAGGCCAGTCAGGGAAATCATCTTCAGCAGAGGATAGCTGTCGTCTTCTAACGTCATGATGACCACGAGCATACTCAGTACTAGTTACAAAGCTACTGAGCACGGCAGCGACAGCTGAATCAGTAGCCACATCAACAGGAGCTTCTCCGACGATCGACAAAGCTGATGGATCGGCGCCGCAATTCAGTAAACGTTGGACTATTTCTTTATGGCCACGAAGAGCGGCACAATGCAAAGGAGTGAATCCAGAATGATCTTTCAACTTGTAACTGGCACCCCGTGCTAGTAAAGCAGCAACCAATCTTCGGAAGCCCAAAAAGGAAGCGAGGTGAAGCATGCTTTGACCAGAGCTATTCTGCAACTGCCACTGCACTTTATGCGGCGACTCGTTGTAGTCTACTAGATCCAGACACTTGAGTAGTGTCAACTCCAAAGTTGAAGCAGCTGTGGTTCCTGCTAGCATAGTACCGTCACCGTTCGCTGTGTCGCCTCCAGATCCGGTCTGCTGAACAATTCGCATAGCAATTTGTCGGGCATCTTCCAGACGGCCAGTCATTTTTAGCCCAATAACTTGTAATGCCAATTCCATTAGTTGTCGATCAGTGTCATCAATATATGTGAATAATTTAAGGTTGTCGGTCGAGTTTATGTTCTTGTTTGCACAGTGCAATCTGACGACAACAGGACCGGATGTAGCCGCAGGTGGTAATACAGCAACTATAGTACTCTCGTTCCAGATATGGGTTTTGACAGCAGGTTGATCTCCAAAAATAACAGTCAACCCTTGTCTGAAAGAGTTTCCAAGAATTGTTACATCAATACCACCTCGAATTGGACCCTCGGCAGGAATTAGTCTTTGTAGTGTCGGCGTATCAGCAGCGGCAGCTTGTGTTGTAGGTAATGTCGCGGTTGAGATAGAACTCCCTGGGATAGACCGCCGCGAAGTAGCCGCAGCCGCGAACGATTGGCTTGATTCGGGAGAACTCGCATTCGAAAATGGGCTCGCATGCGACAATGGCGATGAGGCGTGCGACGAAGGCGGGGCTGGATCTCGTGCTTGAAGAGAAAGAGGAGTGCTACTACTATAGGCAGGGAAACCAAAGGACTCCACATTGTGCGAGTGTGCGGCAAAACTAGAATCATCGAAAGCACGGAAAAATGGTTCTTGCTTGACGGCTGCAGAGGTCGGGTTAACAGAAGCAGATGCTGCTGTGGATAAAGACACTGTCGAAGATTGTGCCGTGCGACTTCTTTGAGTGTCAGAAGGTCGTCGAGATTCGGGACTGACAGCAGCCGATGTCGATTGTCGAGCGTACCAAGGCGACATTTTTCGCTTTCGTGGATTAGCTGACTCGCTGAAGCCGTACTCGTTGGTAGGTGAACCGGACATTGAGTTATCCGATACATTTGCAGAAGATACAGGCTGAGTTGGAAAGTTGGGAAGTGTCTTTCGACGTGCACTTGCGTTAGAGGTTTTGTGATCATCAGTAATCATGATTGGCTCGGTAAACGTGCGAGCGACGACTTGACCGGTGTGATCTTTGACAACAAAGTAAACCCTGTACAGTGTTTGTTAGCATTTAGAAAACTCATAATCAAACAATTGTTCATACCTAAAGCCAGTCTTTTCCGAATGGTGACGACAATAGCATGGAATGCGAATCGGAATTTCAAGCTGTTTGCTGTCTTCACGCGCACTGCTACCTCTAGCGGCAAAAGTTGCGTTGGGGTCGGGAATGTCTACCAATTCAGCGCAATTGAACATAATGCCGCGATTGTCCTGAGACTCTAGCCAGTGCGTATCGTCCACAGACGGGAGCTTTTTCCGCGAAGCACGTTTTCGTTCTCTGTTTCGACATCCTTCGCATACACTAATATAACGATAGCGATTGTGGTCACAAACAACGACAGCATCTAGTTCAAGAGTTTTTGAATCGGATGTGAAAGGCTTCCTGAGTTGTTGGCGTGGTTTCGCGATTGTGCTGGTGGGCAGGTGCATGTAAATTTCTATTGGGGCAGGGGAGAATGTCAGCACAGCTTTGATCTGAGTTTCGACGCGGGACTTGAGAGTATCAGTTGCAACGGTCAAATGGTAAGGTGTATCTTGACGCAACCAATCTAAAGGATCATAGTCCGGAAGAACAGTAGGGGGAGTCCAGTCGACGGGCTTGACGTATACAGAATCTGTTTCGAGAGGGGGTGGGGTTGAAAGAGGCGACTGCGTCTGTTGCGGAGGAGTAATATCACAAACACCCGAATGGAGAGCTGGATTAGACGGCTGCTTGCTGCCGATTGCAGTTGACGGCTGCGAAGAAATAGACTTGGGTGAAGGAGGAAAAGAAAACCCGGTGCGCTTGACAGAGGATAAGGAAGAGTCAGAGTCACTAGTGCGAATGGTAATTCCAGCATTTGAGGAACTGGCGTTTGCTATCTCTGAGCGGGTAGCAGTAGCAAGATCGAAATCAAAATGCTCGGTCATGTAGCGCTCGACATCATCGTCGTCGTCTTGGTCGTCATCGTCGTGCATGAGAATAGGAGTCGCGTTGGACGAGGCAGGCGAGCGATCGAGAGGAGGCAAAGGAAGCGAAGAATCGGCCATTAGCTGGTCAAAAGAGTCCGTAGAAAGCGCTGGAGGCGCGTCCTGCACTTGGTCGGAAGGCTGGTCGAGAGCTAGGTCATGGAAGGCGTAGTACTCTGGGTCGTCGCCGTCGAGGTACAACACCGGCGAAAAGGCCCCGCGCGGCGGTACTTGGTCGACGAGCGGGTCCATCGAGCAGCCGGGGAAAAGCTTGAAGAGGCTACAATAGCAAATACAAAGGCTTCAAGAAGACAAGTAAGACGTGTGACAAAAAGAAAAAAGGGGGATGGGGGGAATGATGGGTGTGGAGCGGTGCGTGGTTGAAGCGTGGTGGGAGAGAAGAGTTGTTTGCGCGCCGGTCTGCGGCGAGCAGAGGGCGGAGAGTTGCGTGCAAGCGTAAAAGCACTGAGCGAATAGAGTTTGTTGCGAACTGTGCCTCAACAAAAGCCGCGAGCGCGCAACGCCTATGCTGAGAGGCAGAAGCAGCGAGCGCGCGAGAGTTATGCTTGAGTTTGAGTAAGCGCTTAGATGGCCCGGGCCCTGCAATGCTGGTCAACTGGTCAACTGGGCAACTTTCGCACTTTGCAAGGACAGCACCGTCCAGGAGCGCGTAGAGGACTTGATGTAGCAGATCAACGCATAAAAGTGATGCAGATCCCCTCAGCTATTTGTGACGCAGAAGCAGATAACGCTGCGTTTTTGACGGCCGTTGGCTGCAACGGATTAAGAAAAGCGAGGGATTCTGCACCAATGCGCTTGTTTCGTGTGCTCTGCGCTGTTTCGCCGCCCGCGCTCAGCAGAACTCGCTGCCGACTGCGCGCTGAATGAAGCAGCGGCCTACGGAAGAAAACAGTCACGGGAAACCTGTGACTGGAAAAGGGAGGGGGTTGGTTTTCTGGGCAGCAGCTTATTTTGGCGTAGCAATGTGTTTTGAGACACTGCTTTGACGAACCAAGACCCGTGAATCCGGGCATTACCACCTATATTTGTTTTACTATAAAAGAGAGCACAGCAAACGCAGCCAAAGATGCAGATCGATGGATCTTGCTGTCGATTAGTAAAATCCAGCCAAGTCGCTCACTCAGCTGGGAAAACTCTGTGCGCGCAGTTCGCCGTTCTCCACACTTGCTCGTCTGCTTTATTACTTCCCTGCCTGGTTTGACATAGTCACAGAAACTGTGTCTGCCACTACAACTGCAAAGTCACATCACGACTTCTAGAACCTGTGCTCGGACTTTATAATTGCTCCTCCGCTCAGAGCTGCTCGTCGTCTCCTGACAACGGAGCCTGCCGGTGGCGTGCAATCATATCTCAGGGGCTCTCGCCACAGAACCCGTTATGTAATGGGCCTGTCATCAGCGCTTCTGCTCCCAGCCAGCGGATCTCGCTGCCATTGGCCTCCTGTGCTCAGCCAAAGTAACTGAACGCGACAGCAGCTCGTAGAAATCACAGTGTTCTGCACACGGGCTGCCAGTTCTTGTTTTCTCGCGTAATTCTCTTCTCGTCCGAAGTCCCGCCCAAAACCGAACCTTCGACTTTTCTCCCCGCAATCGAGCCCTAACCCGGGCCAGTTGGTCCTCGACAGACGCCGGTCTTGTTCGCCCCTCAACGCCGACAACCGCCGATTGTCTCCGCTGCGTGTGCGTGTTTGCCCGGTGTTTTCGAGCTCGTCCATAGTGTCGGCTTCCGACGAAACGTGCGCGCTCGGGATCTGTCTCCAGCTCTCTTGCTTCTGCGGTTGCTCGACGCTTCTTCTTTTGCTTCGCTGAGAAAGCATGTCCGCAACCGCGCTTTTCCCGTCTGCCGGTGTTCGACTCTATCCCGCGCCCGTGGACTGCCCGCCTCAAGCGCTCCACCTGCGCCTTTCGGAGGCTGCTCTTGCGGACCTCATCGCCGCTGCTGAAAGAGACCCGGCTTCGCTCAAACTGGTTTTGGGCGATAATCCTGTGCGTATTCTTTTGCGCCAGTAACTTTACTTGCTGCTGGTTCGGCTATGACGCTCCATACTAATTATACTCCAAAATAGGGAATTCGGATAGGTGCCATCTTCCACACCCTTTCTACCATTGATGAACCTTCTCTGGTCAATGTCTACTCTTCTTCATCCAATTCTACCTCGGCGCAGTTGGTTGGTCGTTTGTCGCACAAATTGACTGTCGACAATCTTCCACTCGACTCATCCGCTCGGATAAAGTCCTCCGTGCGCGAGCGCGATCCACTTAGGTACTACCGTCTTCGTCTCTTTTCCACACAACATACAACAATATGTTTTACATATCCATTTTACTAACTTTCCAGAACTACTTTACTTGATCCGGTTTCTTCGCGCCCTCCGTCACGTTTATCCTCGTCACCTCGCACGGCGCCAGCCTCGCCGCACCTAGCTGGCGCTGTTCATACCCTAGTCAAGGCCCGCCCGGCGCTGGCCCCGTCCTCCCCCAGAAACTCTCTACGCTCTCTTGCTACTCGTCTTACTCATCTGCTTGCGTTGTTAAATTCGGCTTCTCCCAATCAGCTTGCAGCTCGCACAAAGGCCCCACTCGACGATATTAAGCTTTTACTCGCAGAATACGCCGCACCAGTCGGCGAGAGCACATCTGATGATGCACTATTCACCCTCACGGATGCCGCCTATCGCGATATTATTCGTCCTTGGGAATGGCGTCCGTATTTGCCTAATGAACGGGCAAACGCCATTGCTCGTGCAACTGAGGCTTATGAGCGCCTACAGATACCAAAAGATGATCCTGTGTGGATGAACTTGATCGAGCCCAGTCTACGCAACGCTGAATCCGAAGATAGCGTTCCTGCTCTGAAACTTGAAGAACTACCGATTCCCTCTCCTGCTACTACACCTGCTCCGGTTCCGATACCTTCTGCTACTTCGACGAACAAGGAGGTACCTGCTAAGCGGGTCGGGGGTGCTATATTGAAGACAAAGATGCCTCCGGCTAAGAAGGTAAAAGAAGATGTCAAAGACAAGAAAGAGCAATTATTAGAGAAGAAAAATTTGAAACATGCAAAAGATACCCCCAAGAGTCAAACTAAAGACTCGTCCAATAAAGACTCCAATAGCACAGCTCAAGTCAAGGCAAAGACTCGGTCACTAAAGCGAGAACGATCAGAAGCAGCACCCGCATCAGATTCAGATGCCGATCTTTCGCTACGTCGCAAGCCTGAAGTTCCCAAAAAGCGGAAAACTGAACTACCGACCACAACTAGCATTTTTAATAACTCGTCAAGTAACTCAAGTACGAGCAATTCGTCTACAGTCGCTGAACCGATGCAACGATCCCGATCTGAGAGTACTTCATCGTCAGGAACCAAGTCTCCTAGAAAACCGTCTCCGCTGGGTGCGTCGCCACCCATCACTGCTGCCGATCTTGCGAAACCG
Organism: Myxozyma neglecta; assembly: GCA_030570675.1. Taxonomy (NCBI): domain Eukaryota; kingdom Fungi; phylum Ascomycota; class Lipomycetes; order Lipomycetales; family Lipomycetaceae; genus Myxozyma; species Myxozyma neglecta. The sequence goes on along the minus strand of JAJLWK010000379.1, from coordinate 4,935 downwards.
TCTAAATCGCTCTCACAAACAGTCGAGAACTACGACGAATATGAGCTTCGAAAAATGGCTAAGCGGTTCAAGACTCTATACGAAGAGTACAGGAAGCTGTACCACGACGTCAAGCAGTACGAACAACTGAAAGAGAGCTCGGTCAAAAAGCAAGCTCCGCCTCAACAGCAAAGTACAATCACAAACGAACATCAGTACTTATCTAAAAGAGATCGTTTATTGAAGTTGCATCATAAGCTAGAAGGCTGGAAGACTACACTATGGCGTGCAGCTCCTCAATTTGCTCGAGCATGAATAATTCTAAAGCACGATAACATTCTCTGTCAAAAGTTGTGAATATGTTCACGAAAATTCCCCTTTTTTTTAATTTGTCTTTGCAATTGGTACTTGTTCACTTTCTGAAATGGTTTAATGATCTTTTTTGTTTGTAAAGCTAACTATATATACGTATAAGCAAAAGCTTTTTTTTTGCATTCCATCTGTTCTTCTTCTTTTTTTTGGTTAAATACTCATTTCTTGATTTTTGAACTGCTTACTGTTTGGTTATTTACTTCTACATCTACTTAGCGTTCAGTCTAAGTAACTTTGATACTTTTCACGTTTAATTGCATTTATTTATGGATTTGGGACCGGATCTTTCTTTTTTTTTTCATTCATCTTTGATATATAACGTATTTTCTCTTTAACTTTCAAATTCTTTTTCTTCAACTTTCTTTTTCTGTTACATTTTTGATGTTTAATGTGGTATAATTTTAATGCGAAATTTGAGTCAAATCATACTTTTCTAACCATGGCTTAGAGAATTTCAACTTTAGGCGATATCACATAACAATTTCGCCATATTGAATCTAAAGACAACATTAGTACTAGTTCTCATTTGAATTGCTTTAAAACTGCTTTCTAAATTTTTTGAGCCGAATTCTCGTATGACCACAATAGCTCCCTCCGATATTGGAAAATCCCTAATTGGCAAGCTATATATTACTCAATCCCGGGAGTAATTTGCGCACAAGCATACTAAAATACTAACTTAGAGCACTTGCCGAACAATTAAACGCTAATAAGTACTTTGACTCGGCAAGACGAACAGACCAAACTAATACCTTTATAAAATGAATAATATGAGAGAATATCAAAATCAAAGTTTTTCTTTGCGAAGCAAGTAACATTTTTCCGTAACCGAGCTATGACTTCAGCAAAATGAAAAGTAATAATTTTTTTCCGTGCATGCATGACTTGCCGAGCGTTGGAAAACTTATGCGGCTTGCAAGTCTAGTTTGTAATGAAAACTTTATCAAGAAAAAAATGGAGAGACTTTCAGACCGACAGTACTCAATGACACGCTTTGAATTAGCTTGTCTTTTTATTTTCTAGCCAAACTGAGCATGTTTAACTGTACGCAATATTAATTGCTTTACGTAGAGTTTAGTGCTGAAGGTGCCAGATCAAGGAAAAATATTCTCTCTCGGATCAATCCGTCTTATCATCAAACATGCCTTTTAGAAATTAATAAGTACAGAAAGTTACTTGAAATGTTTTTCCGGTACAAAATTTTCGGATAAGTACGCCCGCGAAAGCAAAAAAGAACGGTTAAGAATTTAGTTTCATTTTGAGTCGAACGCAAGCTCAAATTTGCTTAAGGTTCTGCCGTTAAGCGAAGCAGCCGTGCTGTAAACAGCAATATAGAGTTTTATAGCTACAGCGTACTGTTGCTATCTATCGTCCACAGAAAAATTTATTCGCGATATAGATGTATTGTACTGATAAAGATTATTATCATATTTCATCTTCTGTCCATTTAGTGCATATTCTGTTTAGAGTATCATGCTTCTAATTTGTTGAAAATTTTCTTCTTAGCCAGCGAGGATATGAAACGAAAGTATAGTCTAGGACTTGCAAATCTGAGCCTTCACCAGTTACAGGGGCTGTATGTTAACGCATATTGAAACTGAATGGCTGAAATATCCACCGGCGACGTTTCGTAGCCGAGGTAAACTGATGGCTGATGACAAATATATCGACACAAGTACACCGTTATATTGGTCTGTTTCCCAGTCTCCCGAAACTTTAAACAAGTAGACGATTTTAAAATGAATTTCCAAGCCTGAAAACACAGCATTGAGTGGTCTGACAGACAAGTCTCAAATGACGTTCTACTTGCCAATAGCAAATAATCCAAAACGATGCTGTCAAAAATAAACAAGCAATCGCTCTAGTTAGGCTCCAAAAAACTGATTACTTACCACTAGGATATACTTTGATAGAATCCGACGTGCTCGAAGTGAGATACTAATAGACCTGATGACCGCATGTAGGCTAGTGTAATAGTTCTTGGCTGACATTAAATTGTATTCGACGGTAGCTGGAAAACTTATCAATTTGGTATCTAATCAGTGAACAATACCTTTGTCTTACTCGTAAAAAAAACAAGAATAACTCTACAAAGCGGCATTGACATTCGCTTTGTGCTAAATAAAGTAATCCAAGTAGTAATGAGCATCAGTTTAAAGGCAGGATCGGTGATCAAGCCACACAAGAAAATGAGCGCCCAACTGATTATGTCTCAGATGATGAAAGGAAGTTAATTGAGTCGACTTTTGACGTCCATTGATTTCTCACGATTCTTGAAACGGTACCTACGCCAGTTTCGCCAATCATGAGATAGGGAATTATTAAAAAAGCTGAGCTAGACGAATCGCAAATTGGCATTGTTTTACATATCCTCAGGAGATTAGTGATTTTGCACTCAAATAGTTTCCGCACTTCTTGTTGCATTTGCATTGCCCGGAACTAATTTAGCGCCTGTATATCTTACTATTTTTTGAACATCAAATTGCCTCTTCGAAGTTCGTATACAGCCATAAGAGTTTTCAAAAAAAGTCTTCTAGCAATAAAAATCCTGATATCTACTACAGTTAAGTCAGGATTAAACCTCTTTATTCGAAAGTTTTGACATATGTGCGCTTAATATCTGTCTACTGCAACTCGCACCTTTAATTATTTGCCAAAATTTCTCAGATATTGGAGTATTAGCTCAGCAACATATTTTTGTTAATTTCATTTGACTGTATGACTAAAACTGACACACGCAAACTTTTTCATTATTTTCTTTCACCTTTTGGCCGCCGCAATTATGGACTGTTTTCATTTTGCGAGAGTTTGATATTCGGCTTGCCAAAAATGGCTAGAAGAAGAAGCTAATTCAAGGTCTTTACGATTTTGATATCATAGCTAGTTGAGTCTTTTACTTGTAAAATTAAAGACAACTTCACAGTTCTCAAACTAATCTAAGTTTGATGCATATCTGATTTAGCGCTGATTGAAAAAAAGTCAACGCTTTATTGATGAAAATCAACTAAATCAGTCTTCTGCTTTTTAAACAGACAAATAAGAACAAATCTCCTTATGTAACACACCGTTTTTGAAATATCACAGGAATCATCTCAAGTATTCACGTCAATCAAACTATAATGAATGGTGTGAGTGAGAAAATTAATGTTTAGCGAAACCAATGGCTTTGGCTACATCTTTTGAAGAATCAACCGACTGCTACTTCTGAGCACAAAGAAAACAAACTGATACATTTATGAACGTCATAGTTTTCTAGGCTTTTTTTTCACTGCAAGTCTACTTTAAAAATTAGAGCCCATCCACAAATTGTGTACCTTTCACTTTACACAGCACTGCATTGATGCTGTGTAGACGGAATTCAAGTGGAGTCATTGAAATTATAGGTTCTAATTCTTGACAGATACTCGAAACATCTATCGTACTTAACCTAGTCTGATATTCTACATAGAAAAATCTGGCCTGACTTTTCGATGTTGTCCTTATTATGCATTTTGAAAGAAAAACCTTTTCTATTCTCCTGTCACGTTATGCGTAACGCTGGCTCGGGGTAGAACAGAGCATAGTGCCATAGAGCCTACTTCATTATCCCATACTCGTAAAGCCACAATCAAAATTAGATAAAAAGAAGAAAATAACGAAATAGCATAGAACACAAAACACAAAACTAATTCCGTAGAATTTGATCAAAATACTTCAAAAAAAGTTTCTTTTAAAGGGCTAGAATTTTTTTGATCTTAAGGGCTATTTATCAAGCATTTCCATGCATGACACTGACTCAGAGACAAAAGGAGCATAAAATCTAGCTACTTCAAAAACTCAACTTATAAAATTTGATAATTCTACACAAACACTAAAGAAATAAACCAAATTGAGCCGATAAAAAATTAAAAAAATATTTGTGAAATATAACTACGCTGAACTGCAATTTTTTGTTTCAGGTAACTGGCCAGAGAGTTTCAGTAAACGATAATATATTCTGTACCGAAGTGCAGAATATCCAAGATTATATTAAGAGGTCTGCTAATCAGATTTCCAAAATACAAGTCGATACATTTCATGTCTTTTAATATTTCCACAACCCCGCTCCAATATCTTTAATTTCATCATAAATACATCATAAATCATCATAAACACATCATAAATTACCATAAAAAAAATCACAAGTCTCCAGATCTTAAGATCTCATAATTAAAGTAATCCATTTAACAAACGGCTTTTTTTCTATTTTTTTTTTATCTTGAACTGTCTGTATTCCATACAGTAATGTCCTAGCGGAGCGACACCACCAATGCCTTGAAGATTGATGGAAGAAACTTTGGAGCTTGAGTCTCTTTAGAAAGACTTTTTTTTATCTTGAACTATCAGTATTACTATATTACATACAATAGTATCCTAGCGGAGAGAACCCACCAAAGCCTTGAAGGTTGCAAGTTGCCACAAACGGGAATCAAACCGGGGATCGTCATGTTTTTTATTTTTTTTTTATCTTAATCTGCCTATTATTGAGTAAATACTTACAAAATATAGGCTTCAGAACAACCTCTGAACCCAATAAATCACTTAACTATCATCCACTTAATAAAA
>JAJLWK010000378.1:0-14389 GCA_030570675.1 Myxozyma neglecta | reverse complement strand
CTTGTCGATTATGTCTGAGTATTTTCCGTCTAGCTTGTTAACCGACAGTGCTGCTGTTTTAAGCCAGCTGCAAATTCTGACACAGAGAGATGCCGTAAGCATATTACCAATCAGCTCTTCTGTCTTGTCGAGTGAAGCTTTGGAATCAATTAGTGAATCGTTGACTAGTAGTGGAATTTCAAGCGAAACGATCTCTAGCAGCGCTTTATCAAGTCCAGCAGCAACTTCTTCCGTTGTCAATGCGACGTCTTCAGTAATTGTATCTTCTTCTGCATTTGTGATTCCTATCACTTCATCAGAATCGTCAGGAAGCTCTGACACCTCCAGTAGTAGTAGTAGCATCTCTGAAGCGACCTCATCACAGGTAACAACGTCTTCACCGTCTTTATCAGCTACTGCTCCTGCATCTTTAGTGTCATCTGGAACAAGTAGTTTCCAATTATGGGCGTCCGGAAGACTGTTATGTTTGACAGTCTTAAGTTTGGTTTTGGCATGCTTAATATAGAATGGCTTCGATCAACAATTAAGGGCTGAGGCGGAATAACGACTATGAAGTTTGTATAATAAGAGCAAAAGATCTTAAATGGATCGGAAGGTCTAGATTATTATTACGTAGGTTATTGCTACGCTCGTTTTTACTGTAAATATTGTTGTTGATTGTTTCATATTGCTTTTCTTCTAACTATGACACATAAATTACTAATAAATAACAGTAATAGTAACAATATATAAGGAATTATTAAAAGGAATACATTTCTCCTGATTTAGAACGCTATACCACACAAATAAAAAACTAATGAAGAAAGCAAATGTGAAAATAACAACAAAAGACAGAATTACAGCTCTGTAACACTCAGACCGGAAAGGGAAAAGCCAAAAAACAAATTATGCAACGACCATGTTAATATACTCAAAGATTTTGGTGGCAGAAAACTTAGTCGAAGAATTTGCGGTTGGGGTTGGCACTAAATAACAGCTTATCAGTCTTGTTCAATAATCACAACAAATGGACATACCCGAAAATGGCAGTTCGGATGGCAGGAAGAGACTCTTCATTGAGAAGGTTGAGACGCTCCTCGAGAGTGTTGGTAACGGCAATCTTGCCAGCTGAGCCATAGAGAATAACACCACCAGATCTAATTCACAAAATTAGAATATGTTAATTGCGCCTAACGATGATTTACGTACGATCCAGCGGGAAGAGGGTTAGACTCGTCAATAGTGATTGTGAGGTCAGAACCGACAGCCTTCTTGAACTCTTCCTGCACAAGAGGAATAGCAGTCTTGATAAGCTCGTAGTCGACTTCACGAGCAGAAACGGAGATGCTCTTTTCATAGAGAATGAAGGCACCCTAAATAGCAGTCAGTCATAAGAAACACTTTCTTTAATGAGTAAATTTTACCTCCAACATAAGATCCTTGAGAAGAAGGCAGTACTTGTCCTTGTCCTCGGAGATGGTATTCAGCTTCTTAGACGCTTCCTCGAAAACTTGGTCAAGAACCTCCTGACGAGCGGCAAGAACGCGAAGACGAGTCTTGTTGGTAATGTTGGATTTGGTGATCTGCTGGGCAAGCGAAGCTTGTTTTGTTCGGCGCTCGTAGACCTGGTCAATGTTGGCAGTCTCGGACCGGACAAGTTTAGCCTTCTCGATGGCGAACTCTTCATCAGCCTGATAACGTGTCAACATACAAAATACGAAAAGAAAGACGGCTGGACTGAGCAATTGAATACCAAAATAAGCAATTGCCTCTATTCACCAAGAATTGAGTGCGAAGAACAGCAAAAACAAATGTCAGGTTGCTGAAGCTTAATTCTCGGGTTCAATACTCTCGACTGTCGCCAATGGCTATATTACAGCACAACTGACCTTAATCTGAATTTCACGAGCCTTCTCGAGAGCCTCCTGCTTGATGAACTGAACGAGCTTCTTGAGCTCGACGTCGACCTAGACGAAAATATTGATTAGGACCTGCTGGTAGTCTGAAAAAGTTGGCTCTATCTTGACGAGCTCAGGAACGCTTCAAACGCTGGGTCTCTCTCGTTCATAGACAAAACTAATCAAGACTGATATACACACCTGGTCGTCAGTAAGAGCGGTGTTAGACATTGTGCGGGTGTAAGTAACGAGGCTGAAAAAGCTGGTGAAGCGGAAAGCAAAGACAGAAGAGAGCAGACTTGTGTCGTTGTACTAAGCCCGTTGCAGAAGATAGCCGCCTGGGCCATGTCCGATAGTGGACTTTCAGTAGGTTTTGGCTCTGCGTCAGTTGTGGCATAAATAGAGCAGCAGCAAGTGCATGAGATTTGTATTGATTGGCCATGCCAGCGCCGGCACAAACGCACAAAATGCATGTGCATAGCAGGTCATGAAATAGCCAAATTAAGAACTTGCCCAAGAAAGCTAGCGTGGAACTTAGCGTGCGGCTGTTCGCGTCTTTTCTTGTTTGCTGCTGCTTCACAAGTTGTTCCCCTTCCATAGCTCGTCTCCCTAACATCACTCTCGCTTGTTTCCACTCTTTCACACTCTTTTCTATTGTTTTTTTTTTGGGTTGTTTATTGAAGGTCACGGTCATGGACGGAGTTACGGGCACGACGATTGCAGTCGGTGTCGTTGCGGGGATCTTGTCGTCTGCAGCGCAGTCCGTAGGCCTCACGATGCAACGCAAGTCACACATGCTGGAGGACGAAAAACCACTTGGGGTAGTCCAACGACCACCTTATAAACGAAAGCGATGGCTGTTTGGAATGGCTCTATTTCTTGTGACAAATATCTTTGGTTCAGGTTTCCAGATAGGCGCGCTGCCTCTGGTTATTCTTGCGCCTCTTCAAGCTGTACGTGACTATTCTTGATCTCTGTCTAGATACTCTTTCCAGACTTATGTTGCGTGGGATATGCTGACATTTTTTAATTTTTAGAGTAGTCTTGTTTTCAACTCAATTTGCGCGACCATATTTCTGTCGGAGCCTTTCACTCGATTTTCTCTGATCGGTACTTTACTCGTCACCATCGGCGCTATTCTCATTGCAGCATTTGGAGCTGTTCCTGAGCCCAACCATACACTTGAAGAGCTCCTGTATCTTCTTCGTCAAAAACCGTTTTTGCTATGGTTTTTCGGGACGTTACTTTTAGCTGCTATTTTACTGATAGTACTTCGCATGATGCGCACCTGGAAGCGTGGGCACACCCACCGCGGCAAGTTGATCCGCGGATTACTTTTTGGTACAGTCAGTGGAATAGGTTCTGCGCACTCGTTGTTATTTGCAAAGTCAGCTGTTGAACTTTTGATTCAAACTGTTATCAACAAAAACAATCAATTTAATCGCTATGAAACATGGCTGATTTTACTGGGTCTAGTTGTTATTGCACTCACCGAGCTTTACTATTTGCATCAAGGTCTCAAGCTTTGCTCTACGTCTGTATTATACCCTGTCGTATTCTGTATTTACAACATTACTGCTATCATCGACGGTTTGATTTACTTTCAACAAGCATCCAGACTTTCACCCTTGCAAGTGGGCCTCATCGCTCTCGGCACTATCATTCTACTTATTGGCGTTGCTTTCTTGTCATGGCGTCTAACCCCAGAGCCAGCTGTAGTTGCTGCTCTCAAGGATAACGCAGAGACGATGACCACGCTATCAGTAGAAAATATTGACGAAGACGCTAATGAAAGTGACGCTCTTCTTATTTCGCAGAGCGATATTGAAGCTGGCGCACATATGCCATCTACTGGCTTACGACCATCTACTACTATCTCCACCATGGCTTCGAATGGATCAGTAATTGGAGCTAGACCTTGGACTTCTAAAAAGCTTGGTCCTGTGGAGCGTAATGAAATCTGGCGAGAGTTGGATGACTATGATTCAGATGATGTTGAAATCGACGGACGAGGTTATTTGATATCAGTTGCATTCAACGAAGAGCAAGATGATCAAGAGTCAATATCAGATGAGAGCCTAACCGCAACCACAAGTACTTCCTCCGAAGCCAACAGTAATAGCAACCTTGGTCCTCTCGGCAGACTACAAAATCTGATTAGAGGGAGATTGAGCTAATAATGATTTATTGTTTGTTATAGTACAGTATCGCGGTTATGTTATAATGGATTGGTTTGCTATGGGTTGGCTTTTTGCATATGCGGACAGTTTGGATTTAATATGTATCATTCACTGGATAGTTTAGATTGTTTGCTTGTTTGATTTTATTTTTTATTTGCTATATATGATTAACGGTTTGTTTGTTCTTAGTTGTTATCGTAACGTTTTCAGAGAGTACTTCTGCGCGGAGGTTGCTGCCAGAGTTAGTGCAGGAGTTTTTTTGTTGAGGATTTTACAGTTCTGGAAAGAAGTCTTTCAGTTGATGAGTAGTCGGTTTGCTAAGGTGTACATGTATAAACTGTTTGATACTACACGATTAAATACATAATAGTTATAAAGTTACTTGTTGGTCTGAAAACTTTGCTCTAATATTTTATTTCACAATCACGGAACCTATTATGTGAGACGTCATCATCTAATGGGTCAGAAATATAATAAAGAGGGTTGATAATCCAAAATATGCGCAAACACCAAAAACTGGCTGTTAAGTGGACGACATCAGAATGACGTTAATAAGCAACGTAGCTGCACGTCATAACTTTAAGCGGCCTGGATCGATCACCTTCCACTCCTCCCCCAAATCTTCTTTATCAGACTCCAACAACCCCTTCGTGAATCGCTTTTGAATTCAATCAATTCTTTTTATTGTTATATTAAAAATGGTTGCTGTCAACGGTATGTTAATTTGTAGTCTGTTTATAAAGCAATCCGGTATTATGATTGATTGCGATTGATTGCTGATAATTGGTGGGTGTTGCGAAGCAAGGAATAGATTGACGAGATAATTGTCTATGTTTTCCAATGCGCATCGATTGATCATTTAAAAAAGTCAATCATCGTCTTAATTGGTCGTTGGCAGTTGCATTGAGTTTTTGTTAATTTGATTCAATAGATAAGATCCCTGCTGAGACCAAGTTTACCTACATTCCTTACACTCCCGAGTCCTCGGACATTAAGGGTAAGCTTCTAATTCAAATACGAGTTTGATTTTTTTTTGTGTATGCTAATTGGACTTACAGCTTGCGGTATTCCTGGACCTTTGGACTTTAACAAGGAGTTTGCTGGCAAAACCGTTGTTGTCGTCTCCATCCCTGGTGCCTTCACTCCTACGTAAGTAACAGATTACGATACGTACCAAGACCCGAATCTAACGAAGATACAGCTGCATGGTCAATCACATTCCTCCCTTTGTTGCCAACTTTGAGACTTTGAAGAGCAAGGGCGTCGACGCTCTTGTTGTCATTGCTGCTAACGATCCTTTCGTTATGAGGTAAGTTACCAGAGAATTCAATAGATATACAGATTTCGGTTTCTAATTTTCTTAATTAGCGCTTTTGCTAAGACCAATGGAGTCACCAGCGACTCTATCTACTTTGCTACCGACCCTGACGCCGCTTTCTCCAAGGAACTTGGTTTCACTCTTCAGCTTCCTCCTGGATTCGGTCTCCGTACCGGCAGATACGCTCTTGTTGTCAAGGATGGTGTCATCACCTACGTTGGAAATGAGCCCGGCTCTGATTTGACCGTCTCTTCTTACGAGTCTGTCCTTGCTGCTCTCTAAATCAGCACTATAAATTTAGAGAACAACAATAACAAACTGGTTTGATAACAATACGGGTGATCTGAAAACATTATAGTTTATAGGGAAATATGTAAAAATTATGTACCGATATTACGAATAAAATGGAATAAATTCTCCGATTCTGGGTGTTGTAAATTAAATTAAGCAGAGGTTGCCACCCGTCAATTTCAAAATTGGGGTTGTTTATCCAGTCCAGTACCACATACTTTAACTTCGAATTCAACGAACTTTCTCTTCTCCTGGACATCAGCTCACCAGCTGAGAATCACTTGAACTAATATTTGATTTGTTAAGCCTACATGAGTATAAACGGGAGATCAAGACGCGACCTACGCTCAGGCCAGCGCACTGGGCACCGGTCATCTGAAGGTGCCCTTTCTCAGGCTGCCGCTGCTACTGCTTTCACTGCTGCAATATCCTCACCTTCTCTGTCTAAAGCTGCTACAGGCAAGAAGATTCCTAATTCCACTACTACTTCTAGTACAGCAAAAGCGATTTCTATGCTCAGACGTGCTAATTCCGCAAGACCTGCAGTCTCGACAATGGCGCCTTTGTCTCATGGTAGTCTATCTCGTAGTGGTGGTACCTTAAGAGGTCTGACTGAATGGGAAAAAAGACATCCAGGCAACAAACTTGGGAGAAGAAATACAATCTCTGTTGATATGCGGGTAGATCCTAATTCTGCTGCTACTGCTGCTCGCCATGCTGCTGAAAATACCAAAGCGATACCATTCATGAGAAGTAGTTCTTTGAGGGATTCCAAAAGTGCGCCCTTTAGTAGCGTACTTCTGAGATCTAGCGGGAGTCTGAGACATAACAGATCTTTGAGATATACATCCACATGTACCACAGCTCCACTGTTTGATTCCAAGAATGGTAAACTGGGCGCTTCAAGTGACCTGTACTCTGAAGCTGATATTGTCAATAATCCTCGCTTGAAAAACAAGCTGAAAAGAAGCAAATGTGAACATACTTCAAAGAAAAACGAAATTGGACAATCTATACAAAAAACTTTGTTGCAGGGTGCAAAGAAACTAATCAACTTTGCAAAGAGTCGTCGAACCAGCTATGCTCTTATGGAGGAAGAAGTAGAGATAGAGCAAGTGGGTGAGAACACATCCTCTACTTTGGCAGAGGTTGATAATGCTTACCAATATTGTTATGATACTGCTAATCGTAGAATTGAAAGCAATAACCACGATTCATACGCGACGTATCAACGACATGAGAATGCGCAACCAAGAATTGACGAAATCAATGCCGTTCAACCAATTTTACTTGATCGTACCAACGATGAGCCAAAAGACTTTTCAAGTTTACCCGAACTGCATGCAAATGATAGTCCACAGCAGTACAGAAGACAACAGCATGATGACAGGACACCGCGCCTGGTGGAGATGGAAAGCGTTGAGTCTACCGGCAACTATCGTCTCAGAGATCTACAATATCTTAATGTTCAGAGCCTTGCGATCGAAACTGGATCTAATTCATTCTTTAGTTTCAGGGGTCGCAAAGATGGCCAATACTTAGCCCCACGTACTAGATCCTCACATCCTCCCGTTTCTGGGTTGACCTCACGAACTTCGTCATCAATGTTAAGTTTTACACAGACTGGTGGATTTCGTCGAAAGCAAGCCACTCAAAACTCTCAGTCTGCCTCTTTTAATGTTTTAGTGAATTCGGATGGTGTCGATGAGCGCGAACTGTCTATGGAAAAATCCCGAAACTCATCAACTTCGTCGCTTTGGAAATTTGGCTCACTGCCAGGCAAATTTCAGCGCATGTTATCTTCTAGATCGGCTTCTACGTCAATGCAGGGTACTGTTCGAAAAACTAAGCGACCTTTAGCTGATTATTATTCTGCTTATACCGGCGATAGTAATGATGGGAATGATATTGATCTGTCTAATATGGGTCCTGATACTGTGAATTCTGTTAATACCCCTATTAGTGCTGTAACTCCAAGATCAACCGGTCAATCTAACTTTGGAGCTGTGTCCACATTTTTTAGAAAGAAAGCATCTCCTGATGGCTATGGACTATCTGAAAGAAATCCTTTCTGTGATAGAGTGGATAATGGGTCAAATAGAGTGCGCCGGATATCGACATACTGTACACACTACGATATTCAACATGGATTGGGTAGGAAAGATGTGGATTTACAAGGCTTACCTGGTTCAGTCTTTTCAAAGCCAGAAGCGCATTGGGCTTCTGAGCCTGTTTCGCCTATGAGGCAAGCCACAGGGACAGAAACAAACATTTTATTTTCTGATAATGCCTCCAATACGGTCACGTTTTCTCCAGCGTTTGAAGGAAATAGAATGTGGGATACTATGAATAGCGAAATTGGGATTAAGAAGAACAGAACTGTTGGAATGGATCCAGATTATCGCGACGTTGCACATTGGTAAATACGCTACATCGTTAATTCGTGGATTATGCTTTTAATGAACGGCATCGATCTGGAACAAGATTGTTAAGGGTAATAATTAATATATATTAAGTAGATTTATTCTGTAAACGATGCTCTCTGAATTCTGAGAAGTAAATTGAAATAAAAAAGCCTTGTGATCAAGTCAAGAAGCATAAAGCAACCTAATCTTGATTTGATCGCAACTTACCGTTTGTCGTGCGAGCTTTTCAAATAGAACGCGTCTCGGCGGGCGCGGCGGGTGGAGCAGCAACAGAACCCAAAGATATACCCAGAGCACGTGTAAACCGCTGTGATATTGTTTGCAACAGGCCCCATCTTTCTGCCAATGTGATTGCATTGTTTAGTCAAATAGTCCAAACTATTTATTGTTATTCGTGAATATCTTCACACCGGATTTAAATCTCGTTTTGGACATATTATTGTGAACATTTGAGCCGCGCATCGGACGTATGCGATAAGGTTAACTGGTAGTCATCAATCTAAACAGCTGCTCGACATTGCGTCAGTTAAAGATTGAAATCACCAATCTTGCGAGTTTTTTTTTGGAATTTTAGCTATTGAATGAAATTACAAAATGCGTTTTTCGTTTTTGTTTGGAAACGGGCCATCTTCGGCCCACAATGATGATGATGATTCGTCTAGTAATATTCATAAGATACCGGACAGGCCGCCCACCCCAGTGGGACCGGAAGATCCCATACTACTACCAAACGAGATAATTCTACAAATATTTCCAAAGAAGTTATGCGCCTATAAGGAAGTCCCCTCACCGAAGACTGGGTTGTTTGGAGGATCAGAACCTGAGTATTTCCATTCATATCTCACGCGGAAAGCTACTAAAGGTGCCCTATGGGTTACCACTATGCGGGTACGTGGTGCTGTTAGTTTCGACATAGTGCTTTGAACGTGAACTAATTCAGTTTCAGATGTTATTTGTACCACTAAACGAAGGAATTAAAGGAGCGTCAATTGAGATATTGGATATTGAAAACATGAAAGCACTCGAAAGTGATCTAAAAGTGTGGTTCTTCATTGCGGTCTTAAAAAATGTCAGTTTGGTCGCAGAGGTTTCTTGAGAAAGTTAGATGCTAATACTCGCGCAGAATTATATGTTTACAGCTCCTTTTTCAACACAAGCGCGGGCTAAAGCGTTCCTGAAGCTGATACATAATTTACAATTTGAGCACCGGGTGCGGCAAGCCCTTCCACCGCCTTACCGTCGAAAATCGGAGTCTTGCTACGGCAGTTCCCGTCCAAGTATTGACATGCTTGTTCAGTCACCATATGCGACAGATGTAAATGCAAATGATCCTGAGGCGTTGGAAGAAGCGGTGGAAGAAGCAATTGAGGACGAGGAAGAAGACTGGGATGAGAATGACAGGCATTTACCGTCTTATGATGAATCGGAAGAGGCCGTTGAGCGATATTTAATTGATAGGGGTTTGTTAACTGAGGATGGTGCACCGTTGTTACCGACCGTATCCGTGGACAGCAGCACTACAGGTGATGTTGGTGCTGAAGGGGCTGAAGGGAACACTAGCAGAGACGGCGCCGCTACTCCGCGGAGAAGATTTCTTCGACGAACGAGCACGTCTGCTACAGTGACACGTGCGAGTGTTCCGCGACGATCGAGCACTAGTATAGAGTCTGAAGTTGAACATTCTACGGCTACTATGAATGAGTTGCGTAGGATTACAAGTAGGGGTAGCACACATGGGGGGTCGACGGAAGTAACGGAGGTCTGCGGGGGTGAAGGTACCAGGGAAAGTGGAACAGCGCAGGCTGCACCGGATAGTGCTCGTGCAGGTGCATGAGGTGTAGCTCAACAAGAAATACAAAAGAGTTGCTAAAGGGAAAGAAAGTAAACAAAGCGGGAGTCGATCGCAGGGAGCGTAGCATAATAAGGTCCGAATTCACCAGAAGCAGTAAAAAGTAAATAGAAAAGATCCGAGCCGCCACCGCCACACACGGTCGGACAGCCGCGTCGAGGGGGCAAAGTGTAGCGTAAGTGCCGCGTGATCGTGTCATATATGCCGCGTGTCCGAGGCTTACGCTTTTCTTACGGTGACCTAGCTCAGACTACTTCTTTGCCCTGCTTTCTTTACCGCAGTTCTCTGTCCGTTTCCACCTTTGTCGCTTTTCTTGCGGTTTTTGCTGCGTTTGCTGCGAAGCCGCTGGTTAGTAATTGTGTGTTTCTTTATTTTTTTTGTCCAAGAGGGGCTTTGCACTGGGAGAGAGACTTGCAAATTGTTGCATGAGGAGAAAGGAGGGTGAGCGACGTCCGCAAGCCGCCAGTTTCACTCCGTTGGCTCTTTTGGAGCCTTTTGCTTTCTCTGCACCTTTGGCTTCTTTTTTGTTACGAGTTTTATCGGATATATGTCGCTCGATTCACATCTATCTTGTGACCTCGATGTCCTTTCATTAGCCGCGAGTGATTAGCGATCCAGCTGACTGAGCTGCGGCAGTGTCTCTTTCTCTCTCTGTTTTGCGCGTGTCACAGCCCATCCTATCGAATCTGCTACGGTTTGCTGACTTCCATTTTTACAGATCTCATTCGTTGAGCTGCTTTCGTGTCTAGCACGTCTGTGTCTCGCTCGCACAAAAACTCGCTCGCCGGATCTTTGTCGTCTTTGTTTTTCTCTCTCACGCGCCGCATCCCGCCGCCTCTCGGCCCGCCGCACCCGCGTGTGACTCCTTCGTCAGTCTTTGGACCCCTCGCCTTCTATTCGTTTAATCTAGTAGCTCTTTGTTCTTGTGTTTGATTCGCATTTCTGCTTTTTTGCCTCGGTTGCTTTCGTTGTGCGGCCATGTCTTCCTCGTATGTGCAATCTCTGTCTTTATTTGCCATTCGGATTCTTTGCGCATCCTCGCTTTCCCCTCTCCGATCGCCGCTCTCTAACAATACCCGCTAAAAGTTTTCTATAATATTTGCCTAACAGATTCAAATTGCCTTTGTTCTGTTTGCTTCAAGTTTGATTTTTATGGAAAGTTTGGACTACCATGTCAGAGATCGGCGGAGTTGCGCACAGTTCCCGCTTTTTTTAGTAACCTGTTCTAATCACTGATAGGGATTTACACAGCAGCACTAAAGATCTACGCATCGGTAACAAGTATCGACTGGGTCGCAAAATCGGAAGCGGCAGTTTTGGCGACATCTACTTAGGTATGTTTTCATATCCACTTCCGATCGGCAGCGATCAACTTGCGGCAGTTCCCCAACAGATGATTTCCATTCGGACAGCTTATTGACTTTCTGGCCAATAGGTACGAACATCATTTCTGGTGAAGAGGTTGCCATCAAGCTTGAATCCATTCGCGCAAGACATCCACAGCTTGAGTATGAAGCTAGAGTGTAAGAAATTTTATCGTTCATGTTTTGATTTTGATTAACGGGATTAACTGTGGTGCAGCTATAAAATACTTGCCGGTGGTGTAGGAATACCTTTTGTCCGTTGGTATGGTACCGAAAGCGATTATAATGCTATGGTGATAGATTTACTTGGACCGAGTTTGGAAGATCTTTTCAATTTTTGCAATCGTCAGTTCTCTCTCAAAACTGTCTTGCTCCTAGCAGATCAGCTCCTGACCAGAATTGAATTTATTCATGCCAAGTCATTTATTCATCGTGATATAAAACCAGATAATTTTTTGATGGGTATTGGTAAACGTGGTAATCAAGTTAACGTCATTGATTTTGGTTTGGCTAAGAAGTTCCGTGATCCTAGAACTCATCTTCATATTCCTTATAGAGAGAATAAAAATCTCACAGGTACTGCGCGATATGCATCTGTCAACACTCATCTTGGTGTCGAACAATCTCGTCGTGATGACCTTGAGTCCCTTGGGTATGTTTTGATGTACTTCTGTCGTGGTTCGCTTCCGTGGCAAGGATTGAAAGCTGCTACTAAAAAGCAGAAATATGATCGTATTATGGAAAAAAAGATGTCTACACCTGCTGAAATTCTTTGTCGTGGATATCCCGCTGAATTCTCACTTTACTTGAATTACACGCGGTCACTCAGATTTGACGATAAACCGGACTACCTTTATTTACGAAAGCTTTTCCGTGACCTTTTCGTTCGTGACGGGCTTCAGTACGATTATGTGTTTGACTGGACTATGTTTAAATATAATCAAGTTCAGAGCCAGGGTCAGAGCCAGGGAGCCATTCAAGGTCAGTCGCAAGGTCAGACTCAGGCTGTTGCGCGTAACGCAGCACTTCCTGAGCCTGTAGAGGAACGCGAAGTAGAGGAACAGGAGAAAGATGGAAGAGTTGCGCATTCAGGTGCCGCTGCTGCTGCTGCATCCACCGAAGTGTCCGCCCCTTGGGGGAGTCAACCTGTTCAACAACAACAACAACAACAACAACAACAGCAGCAGGTGAAATACAACAATCTTCCCATGTACGCGAATAATAGTGGTACGATTCCGAGTCGTCGTAAAGTGACTGATTGGCAGTCTGTGACTGAACCAAGAGATGCATATGGGTATGAACTTAGTGCGCGCCGTTCTATGGCTCTCGGTGCTGATCGTGTTTTGAGGTCGTCGACGAAACCCCCCACAGCCCAGTACGCTGCTGCTGCTCAACCTTCAGTGCCGACAAACATGCAGTATCGAAAGGATGATGGACCCAGTGCTTCGCCCAATATTCCCCAACAGTGGTATTAGTCGCAAATTTATAGATGATTGGGCCGATGTGGGCCTAATACGAATTTCTTTTGATTGCTGTGGTATGGGCAATTTGAAACATTTTAGGTACCAAAAATTTATTTTATATTAGATCTGGGGTTGAAGTGCATACGCAGTCTTATGCTACAGGACCTGTCCGCGACTCTCGTGATTGCTTTTATACAGATTGAGATGCGCAATAAGCACAGAGTACGCGGTTAACAGTTAAGTTTTATGTTATGTTTGTGTTAGTTTTGTTCTCTCCTCATGGTTAATTTTTTTTATTCTTTTTCTTATTCTTTTTCTTTGTTCAAATTCTCTCTATTTTTTTTTTTTGTTTTAAGTTTGTTTCTTTCTGCGTGAGCATCTGATTGGAATTCCTGTTTTTTTTTCGTTACTAGCTTTTTGTCAGCTGTCATGTTCATGTTGTTGTTTGAGTTATCGTCGATCATTACTTTTGCTTTGCTACTTCTAGTTTTCAACTTTTTATCGATGATTTGTTTGAATGTTAGTAATTACTGTTTGTTGAGACCGAATTTCGAGGGCTCCGCGGCAGAAAGAGAGTTGTATCTTTGTTTTATATTTCGGCGGATATCACTAGTATATACATAACAAAGAGAGTATTAAGTACACTATTTCGATGTGAAGTTGTTGAATTTATCGTAAGTTTTACATCACGATTCAGACGTGACAAGTGCCATCAGGAAGTGAAAGTTTGCAGGTTAATTGTTTTTTTCTGCACGCATTATTCATTCACAAAAAATCTAATATTCTACATTTGACAAATATCCAACGAGCACGGGTACATAAAATTTTCTGTCATCGTTCTTTGATTGGAACCATATGATTTGTGATCATGCACTGCTACGCAAGAAACGATCAATAATCAACTAAAAACTCATAAACCGTTTGCCGTTAGATGAATACAAGTTGATCTGTACAGTAGCCAAACTCATGCCTTACCATGAAGCAGACACTTTGCTGTCGTCTTATTGGAGTAGCGGTATCATTAAAAGAATATTTGCGCGATCTGAACTGGTTCATTGGAATGCAGCACAAAGTGAAAGCTGCGTCTAAAACTTTGTATCTGCCCGTATTGTTGTGGCAGTAGTGTAGTGTGTCATTATGCTCAAAACCATTCAAAAAGAGCATACTATCTCTAATAGAGGCGTCTAGACAACAGGCAGTGAGATAGCTTTTAGTGATCGGGTTGCTGAGCTTCAGATGCGAGCAAATTATATAATAGGACCATAAAATGCGATGTGCGCTCAAAAAAAAAGATAAATGATAGTTGGTTCATTTTGCAACTTACTCAATAATGGCAAAAGTCAACCAATAAGTTCTTGACTTTAGTTTTCAAGTCTTTATTGAAAAAACTTGCTGAATGCCTACGAGATATCTTAATACGTTAGCAAAACCTGCGCAGCATTAACCGCTTTGATTTTCGAGATCCATGATTTGTTGTTGTACCACACCGTGTACTCTAAGTATGATATGTCGGAAGTATGTGCCTTACAACTGTTATTGCAGATTTCGGATCCGGGTTCTCATCGCCGCGAAGTTGTGCGTCTACTGGAACAGCAATCACCTCCAGTTTTGACAGTCATCA